>JASCZW010009621.1:0-41329 GCA_034211315.2 Aedes japonicus | reverse complement strand
AACATCTTTGCTATGTTTTGTCAGCCAACTTCATTCAACATGGAACTTGCGCTGCAAATCCAAGAACCCTAATTTAATATTTTGGCATATCGTCATTTATAACATTACCTGACACACAATATCCCTCCAACGGTTTCGATTCATTGCTTCTCCTCCTGATTAATAATGCTTAAATTGCTTCGAATTAAACCGGTCATCTTCATAGGAACATAATGTTGATGATTAACGCTGAATTAAGGACATATTTGGTACATAAGTCGAATGAAGGAGCCAGGCTAACATTGCATCCCCTTACCCAATTTTTTTTCAAAAAGTAAAGTTAATTTGCTTTCCCAGAAAGTCCTTTTCATTATAATTTTCCATAGTTCTTGTTGGTTAACTGTATCGCTTTGAACTAAACCGCTTTGAATTTGGTTAAAAAATTTGTGTAGAAACTCTATATTTATGGCACCTTAGGAGAATCTACCGCTAGTTAAACATTTGTTCCGTTGTAGATCGTCCTTCGTGGAATCTGGCCTGTTAACATCCCACAAATCTATCTAGTCGCTGGAAGATGATTTAGGATAGAACTTTATAGGCAGCATTAAGGACGGTAATCACACGTTAGTTTTTGCAGTCCAGTTTGACACCCTTCCTGTAGATGGAGCAGATAATCCCGTCCTTCCAATCCTCCGGCAGCTGTTCGGTATCCCTGGGTATTCCTGGCTATCAGCCGATGCAGGCAATTGGTCAACTTGCCCGGGCCTTTCTTGATAAACTCTGCTCCCATACCATCACTTCCAACCGATGTGGTGCTCTGCAGCTGACGGCATCCTTATCTTCATCTATCTTTGGATGGTACAGCTGCGTCGCTTGCTTGATCGCCGACGGCACTTCCTTCACTGTCTTCGTCCTCTTCCTGTACTTCATTCAGATGTTCATCAAAGCACCGCCTCCACCTTTTGGTTACCTTGCAATCGTCCGTAAGAATACACCCGTCCTAATCCCGACACATTTCAGCTCGCGGCACAAAGTCTCTGCGTGATGTGTTGGGTTTCTGATAGAACTTTTGCGTTTCATGTAAGTGGTAGGGCTGTTCTAGTTCCTTGTACTCCCCCTCCTCCAGGCGGCGCATTTTCACCTGGAAAAGTCTGCTTCTGTCTTTACCATTCCACACTCTGACGAGTAGCTTGACGCAGCATAATGCGTTTTTCTTTTCCAACACCTGCTGGCATATCTCGTTGAACCACTCGTTCTGTTGACTTCGTTCCACTATACCTAAGACGTTCTTCGCTACGCTCATGTTCTCAAAGGGAGCTTCATCGAGCTTATCCTCTTCCAGCAGCGCAGTTTCAAGCAATTGCGGTTACTTCATCCGCGTGAGATTGTACCGTGAGAGCGTCGGTACCGAATGTTCTTCACTACGGAGAGGTTTGAGCGTATCTTAACCATCTCTATGTAGTTGTCCAAGAACGCTGCAACACTGTATGTAACCTATTGAGGAACGTTACAAATATGCACGGAACAGGCGAAATTCTATTCTACGAAGGATAAGGGAACAATGAGGCCGCGAAGCAATAAAAGCACTGTACCATGCTAACGATACACGCAAATTCTACGAAAAGTTGAACCGCTCGCGCAAAGGCTTCGTACCACAAGCCGATATGTGAAGAGACTTGGAAGGAAACCTCCTCACAGATGAGTGCTAGGTAATCAAAAGGTGGAAACAGTACCTTGTCGAGCACCTGAATGGCAATACTACAGCAAACGAAGGTGTCACGGTAATAAATCTAGAACCACGCACAGAAGATGACAGGATTACAACCTCAACTCTCCAGGAAGTTGAGGAAGAAATCGGTCGGTTGAAAAACAATAAAGCTGTAGGTCACCTCCCAAGCGAGCTTTTGAAAAACTGTGGCGAAGCACTGGAACGAACGCTGCACTGGGTTATTACGATGATTTGGGAGGAAGAACCTTTACCGGATGATTGGATAGAAGGTACCGTGTATCCCATCTATAAAAAGGGTGACAAGCTGGATTGCTGTAACTATTGTGTAATCACGCTAATGAGTGCCATCTACAAGTTACTCTCCCAAATGTTCCCCACCACCTGTTGCCAACTGCAAATGAGTTCGTAGGGCAATTCCAAAGAGGATTCATGAGTGCCCGCGCTGCTACGTACTAGATTTTCGCGATTCGGCAAATGCTGCAGAAATGTTGTGAATATAACGTGCCCACACGTAATCTTTTCATCGATTTCAAATCAGCATACGACACAATCGATCGAGACCAGCTATGGCAGATCATGCACGAATATGGATTCTCAGAAAAATTTAAGCGGTTTATCAAAGCAACGATCTAGTGTCGTATGAATCTCAGAAAGGGTTAGGGCAAGGTTTGTCTTCTTTGTTATTTAACATTGCATTGGAGGGTGTGATTCAAAGAGTAGGGATAAACACGAGTGGCACGATTTTCAGGAAGTTTGCTTGATGCTGGTAGGATTGGGCTTGTGATTAGTGTGTTAAAAACAAAATACAGGAGCTGGCGAGAAGACAATTTTAGCCTCCTACCACGATCGAATTCGTGTATCTGGGCTCATTGATGACCGCCGATAAGGACACCAGCAGAGATACAAAAGCGAATTATGGCTGGCAATCGTGCCTATTTTAGAATCCGAAGGGCGCTAAGATCGAACAAAGTTCGTCACACTACAAAGTTGACCACCTACAAGACATTTATTGTACCGGTAGTTCTCTACGGCCACAAAACATGGATATTGCTAGTGGAGAACGCTAAAACGCACCCTCGGTGTTTTTGAACAAAAGGTCCTGGGTACGATCTACAGTAGAGTGCAGATGGAAGACGGAATGTGAAGAAGGTGAGTCTCGAATTGCATCAGTTGCTTGTAGATTACCATCGTACACAACGCTGAAATCGGTCGACTACGGTGGTCTCGGCATGTCGTTAAAATGTCGGACGATAGCCCATTTAAAATGATTCTCGAAAACTAAACGGCAGTAAAAAGAAAAAGAGGCACGCAACGAGCAAGGTGGATCAATCAAGTAGAAGGTGGCCTGCCGACTCTTCATATACTGCGAGGCTGGCGAAACGCTTGAGCGGCCTTTCTTACCTTGACAACATTTAGTCCGGCCGCTTCATTGTTTGCTAGACGAACCAGACGGAAGAATTGACCTTCGTGGCCACGCACAGTAGCACAATTCTTAAAAAAAGATGGCCATAAACATTTCCACCCTTTTGTCATCATTTTATGGACTAGGTGTCTTCAGAAGAGTTGCTCAAAATATTATTTCGCATCTTTTGAAAAAACACGCCTAACCTTTCATAAGAGCTTACCTACACTTTCAAATTCTAACTTTTTTCAGCAACGAGATAACGGATTGTTGTCTCAGACGAGGTTGTAGAGCAGGTGATTTTAAGAAAAGTTGTTCAAGATACTAAGTTTCTAGAGCCAAACATTAAAGAGATATAATTGAATTTCATTCAACACTACCTTAAAACTGTTTTATGAGATAATTAGTACTTTGTTCAATTTTGACGTTTTCAATATATTCTAAGAAATTGTAGGAATTATTAAAATACACATTTTTGCTCAACACGCCAATGCTCTCAGATGACCACATTTTGATATCTGGTGATTAAAGTGTGTGTGTGTGACGTCATAATCGCCCGCCTCAAAAAGGGTGGGCAGGCCTCTGGCGGGATCTAAAACAGATTGTATTTGAAAGATTACCTTATGAACAAGTATTCCTGAAGTTTTCAGCGTTAGGCCACGCCCCGAATCGAATGTTTCGGATAGTACTTGAAACAATCCCTCACCTTCCTTGCTTCCACGAGGTCGGTCGTCTTTGCTTTTCTTTCGCTGTCAGCTTGTCGCTAGATCGTCTAAGTCTCATTGAGCAATTTTACCACCAGGAACACGGTCAAATTGTAGATTCCCAACTGTTTTGTGATCCACCTGCGGGACTGGCTTGGATTTTCCACGACCGCGCCAATAGATTGTTGTCGCGCCCATAACTTCTTACTTGGAAGCCATCTCAATAGCCACTTGACAGATTGTGAAAGCTTTAAAAAGCCACTCTAATCTAGTTTGACCTGAAATTTTAATAATTTTTAATAATAATAACCCACTCACTACCAATATGACATGTAAATTTCTGTCCCCTGAGACCAATACAAGCAAGCATCGTTTAGCAAATAAGAATGAGTTGAAAGAGATGAGAAAATAAATGCAATGAAACACAACTTTTGTTGAATTGCGTATTTGTCTGTTTTAGGAGACATAATTTTACTCGAAATCTTTCTTTACGTTCCTCGAATTTTCGTAAACATGAATTACGTTTCGTATAAAACTCATAATTTCTGATTGTGCATGCAATTAAATTTTAAACACAAAAGATAGTGTTGCATTTTTTTCGAATACAATCTTTAGTGGCTTCGTCGGGCCAAAAAGTTGATGGGGTTTTGTCTGGACATTTCGTCACGTAAACTTGATCAGTCATAGTAGAAATCATCATTAATTGTGCACCGGAAGCCGCACGTACAAATCATGAAATTTCTGGTAAATTTGGTACATAGTGGTCAGGTTTTGAGTGTTAATATCTCAGTCGTTTCTCCAAAGACTGTCAAAACATTTGCACCAATTGATCAGAAATATTTATACTCATCGATTCTATCAGAGGACATTGTTGATTTCGGGCCACTCACTATTCAAAAATTCATAAATGTTAAGCCTTGTCTTGAAAAGCCATCAAAAAGTATATTAATTCAAAAAACATTGCATTGTACAATCAAAATGGCTGACATTTGGTAGCGTAGTCCTACGTCATCATTTCGAACAACCCAATGAGGCTTTATCTTGTAGTTTCTTTTTCGATCTTCATCCGATATGACATTTGATGACATTTGGGGTATCAATAGAGTTCACCATTCCCAACTTTTTGGATTTGAGAAAGTCGCGTGCCAATTAGCAAACATTTCGTAAATGTTACCCGAAACACAAAAAAGTTATAGCTCTTAACGCGTGTTGCTTATTTTTTTGAAATGTTTTTTTGTTTGTTCCATGTAAGCAGAATTTCTTTTCGCGTTGCCAATTCTGGTAAATTCTCAAATCATGGTGAAAATCACCGATATCACCGATATCACCGGTTAGAATGTTCGAAGGCGCAAATATAAATAACTACAAAGATTTCATATATGGCATGTAAAATCATTAAAGTTTCTTCGATTTGTGCCTTCAAAAACTCGAAGTGGCTATGAAAATGCACCACGATGCGGTAATTTTTGTATTCCTGCGACCTTCACCTCAACCGAAATAAACCGAATACAAATCGAATACAATGCTGATTGTGATTGGTAATCACAGATTTACTCGCAAGCCAATGCTTAAATCAGCTCTTTAAATCAACTGTGTTTGAAAATTTGTAATAACTTTACGATACCCTCCTTATCTGACTAAATTTGTTTGGGCCACAAAAAAAATAGATCTTTGGGATGGGAAATCAGCTAGAGATCCATTAAAAGATAATTCCGCATCAGTAAAACTGCAAACCATGTTATGCCTCTTTAAATTTATTTGTTTGGGCTGGTTAAACATCAGCTTTACAATTTCACTGGAAGCGGTAGTTGAACATGAATTGAAGATTGCGATCATTAACCTTAGACAACTTTCAAGCCCATGATGGTATACAACTGTCTTCCCTTTCCTCGATACTTCTTCTAGAATAGTTAGATGAACTTGTCATTGATAACGGCTCATAACTTCTATACTTACTTCAAAACGCAAACCTCCTGCGTGTTTCGAATCCTACACAAAACTACAAACGACCTGTCGGCTGCAACCATCATAAAAGAATCAATAGAAATTTATATCTTCTTTTGCATCGATCTGTGAAGGTTCGTCCTCCTGCCAACCGCATGAAAAGACTATAATGTCTTAATTACCCCTTATTTCTGCTTCATCATTTCTTTGAAATCTGTCCATCTGAAGTATCTCCTGCCTCTGCCTGTCGTTCATGTTCCAAAGGTGTCGGAACGACAGTTTCCTTTGGCTTTATAAAAAATTCTATTGCCAGCAGGCCCTTTCTCACCAAAGACAAAAGCCTTCCAGCAAGCAGAATGGAGACCCTTCATAAAATCGAACAGCCAATTGAGCTGTTAATAAAAACGTAACACGAATCGAACCTTCCTGTGTCCACGGAAAGCGATAAAACAACATTTCTGCCTAAGGTCCGACAAACCCGGTGCTGCTTCTGGCCAGCTGCAAGCTATCGATCATCAAATCTCTTTAGTCATGCCCGATTATCGGCGGCAATCTCGAGGCGAGGTCCGAGGACGAAGGCAAAAACAAGCATGCTAACTCGTCATTCTACACGAAACTTTCTCTTTCGTTACAAGCGGTTTTCAGGTGAACGGGCCAAACCGGACCGGACCCGTTCGTTTTGTTGTCGGTAGGTACATTCTGCCCGAGAGGTCCCGAAATGTCGTGATTAATGATCGTCAGAAGTCAACACCGCGCATAAACACAACAAAGCAGCCCGGATCGGTCGAATCGGACGAATCGGTGACACAGGGCATTCCCGTCGTTCCTATCACTAACTGGAAAAAGGCCGGGCCCATAAATCTGGATTGCTGTCGCGGTAGGAAATGGGATTACTTCTGTTCTGCGGTGGATGGCGTCGTCGATGGCTCTTGGCGGTGATGATTTATGGTGTCAGTAAGATGGACTGCGCGCGATCAGCGGGACATCAACATCAACGGTGGGCGTCGGAATGTGCTAACTTTCACCGTTCTGTGGAGTGGAACAATATTTCTTTTGCTTGAGCTGGATCTTTTGGATTAGGAAAATCCGAAGCCAGACCGTGGAATGAACAGGATTTGCATATGAATGACGTAAGTTCGTTAGGGGCTTTTAGTTTATTCTTTGATTGATTTATCGGATGCCACCCACAACGGTTTTTTTCGGATCATGGTTCATATTCAATCGCTGTTTTCGGTAGAAACAGGTTGATTGGGGAATTGATATCGGAATATTATAGTAAAAATTTTAACTTCTTTTGACGGCAGGGGAGATGGAATTGCAGTCGAGTCGAGAAAGAAATCAAAATTAACTGGATATCCAATAATTAGCTATTCGATTTGATAAACTCTCTGGAAGTTTTTTTCAAGCCGGGACCAAAACTGACAGATGAAGCCTTCACAGAGGGATAATTGAGGAACTCAATACAACCGTGTTAAAAAAATTCTTGAAAACTCCAAATCACCAGAGAACTCCTTCGAGAGACCTTATGAAAAACCTCCAAGTCTTGTAACATTGCATACTTTGAAAGAAACATATAATTTTCTGTGTTATCTTATGCACATCAATGGAATGCTAGATTTGGCATAAATTCATGGGATATTTTTTCTTAAATTTAAGTCAGATAACGCCTGAATCTAGTCTGTTGTATGAAAGATTGCAAGCGATTTCGTTGTTTACACTTGCTGTGGCTTAAAATTAAACGAGGGTAGATTTTGCGCGTCTGTTGAAACTCACTATTTTTTCGAAAGCATAGAAAGCATATACAAAGGCACATAATGGCTAGCAACCCTGCCTACTTTGGACTTCGAGATCTACCAGAGATCGCAGAACTACTAAGTTGACCATTTACAAGACATCAATAAGACCGGTAGTCCAATACGGCCACTAAACGAGGACCTTGCTCGTGTAGGATCAACACGAAGTCTTTGAGCGCAATGTATTACGTACACAGACAATGAGAAACGTTGAATTTTCTGCGTTGTCTAATGCACATAAAGGAAATACTAGATTTGTCAGAAAACAATGAGATCTTTCATGTAAATTAGAGCCCGACAACGCCTGATCTTAGCCTGTTGCATGGAAAATTGCAAACATTGTAGTATGGCGCATGAAATATTGCAAACAATTCCGATGCCACATTTCGCTTGGAAATGTACGAAGGGAAATTTTACGCGCCTGTATGTATTTATTTATTTTTTCTGTTCACGATCTACACTGGCGTGCAGATGAAACACGGAACGTGGAGGAGACAAATAAACCACAAATTGCATAAAGATTGTACTCGAAAAAATGCAACACTATCTATTCTGTGTAACTTACACGGTGTTCAATAAGTTCGAATACAAGTTTTCATCATTGCGTAGGTATGCGCCATGTACATATTCTGCATTGGTATTGGTGTCAGCTTTAGCTTCATTCATACGCTACCGAATGTGCGCGGTGTTGACATTCTGTTAGTTGTTGTTCGTTTGTTACGCGCGATGAAGAGTATCGGGACTTCGTAATTAAGCGTTTTTGAACGGTGAGCGACCCGGCGATATATTCCGGCTGCTGAAATCGCATGGGGTCAAGCGGAACTTTGTCTACACGACCATCAGGCGATACCGGGAGACGTCCTCGACCAATGACCGTGCGAGATCCGGTCGGCCGCGTTCAGCGAGGACGCCACGGGTCATCAAGATCGTGAGGGAGCGAATTCGGCGCAAAAAGAACCGCTCAATCCGGAAAACGGCTGCAGATCTCAACGTTTCCATTGGAACCGCTCACACCATACTCACCAAGGACCTTGGTTTCAGGCCTTACAAAAAACGTAAGGTCCATGGCGTTTCGGAGGCTACCAGCAAAAAGCGGTTGGATCGAGCTAAGAGGATCCTCTCTCGGCACGCTGGTCAGGAGTTTGTTTTTTCGGACGAGAAACTGTTCGTGCTGCAGCAGCCGCACGATGTGCAAAATGACCGGGTGTGGGCGCCATCGAGGGACAGCATTCCTGAATCCAATATAAACATCCCTCGGTTCCAAAGTGCCGCGTCGGTGATGGTTTGGGGGGCAGTATGCAAACGTGGTAAGCTACCCTTGGTGTTTATTGAAAAAAACGTCAAAATCAACGCGGCGTACTACAAAACTGAGGGTTTTGGAAAAGGTTGTTGCCCCCAGTCTCCGAAGCCTCTACGGCGATGAGCACTACGTGTTCCAGCAGGACGGTGCACCAGCCCATACGGCAAATGTGGTTCAAGCCTGGTGTCGGGACAATTTAACCGACTTTCTGGACAAAACTTTGTGGCCTCCCAGCTCCCCGGACTTGAATCCTCTCGACTTTTTTGTTTGGTCCTATATGATGGCGAAGCTGAACGAATACAAGGTCAGCACTTTGGATCATTTCAAGACGGTAATTCTCAAAATCTGGGACAGAAATGCCCATGCAGTCCGTGCGTGCCGCCTGCGACGCGTTCGAGAAACGTTTGAAGCTCGTTAAGGAGTACAAAGGAAGTCATTCAAGAGAAATGTTGTAAACGTTCCTTGTAAACATAGCTTTCAATAACATAAATCAAAAAATAAAAAAACATGTTTTCATTTTTTAACAAATTTTGAAAGTGTATCCGAACTTATTGAACACCGTGTAGTTAGTTTGATGAAGTTCTTGGTTGAACTAGTTCAGTGTAGAATTTCATCACAATTTGTCAAGTGGTTATCGAGATGGCTTCCAAACAGTTCAACGGACGCCAAGCAGAACCCCTGCCTGGAGTTTTTCGTCGACAAGTCCCGCCTGGATGTTCCTGGATGAGAAGCTCCGGAAGAAGAAGGTTGACAAATTTGCCAAGAAGTCCTTGATGTGGCAGGCGATTTGTGAGTATGGCTAATTCAGCAACTATAAATTAGAAGAAAAATTAATAATCTCCATTTAATTCCAACTACCTTTGCTTATCTTCGACAGATACGCGTATTTCATCTACAATGTGCAGACGAGACACTGAAAAAGTCTGCACATTGTCGAGTTATTAGTACGAGACACTGAAGAAGTCTGCACATTGTAGACGAAATACGCGTATCTGTCGAAGATAAGCAAAGGTAGTTGGAATTAAATGGAGATTACTAATTTTTCTTCTAATTTATAGTTACAAGTATTCCACTAAACAGCTCAAACCCTCTAGGATTTAATTCAGCAAGCCAGACATAACGACCGGCACCATCAACGGACCGTCATTTACAAAGAAGCATGCCTCCTAAAGAACCTGCTGCCCTTCTTCTGGTCTTATGAAGATGGAACTCTGTTTTGACCGGACCTGGCATCGCGCCATTACGCGGAACCGGAGATGGAGTGGAACAAAGCCAACAATGTTGTTTTTATGCCGATGGCGGCAAATCCGCCAAACTTGCCAGAACTTCGCCCAATAGAAAAATTCTGGCCGGTTATGAAGGGCAAGCTCCGACAAACAGGGAGGGTCATAAAAAACGATGAGGGTGCCAGCTCCTCGATCCATTAAAACCCCGACCGTGCCTTACTCTGTCCGAAACCACCTTTCGGTATTACTTCGGGGAGGGGGCTATTATGCTTATTAAGCACTCACTATGTCTAACTACTTTGGGCTTCAGCAGTTAGGTGGTGCCTGCGACCTGCCGTTGGTCGTTTCCCCGGTTTTGTTGGACATCCGGGACAATCTGGGAAGCTGCTATGCCTACTGCGTCCCAGGTGTCCAGGTCTTGGCACATCCTCCGGACCAGGTTATCCAGAGTTGTGTTGTGACCACGTCGTCAAAGCTAGGACATGCGAAGATCTCATGTTCCGCGATTGCCTCAACGCCCGCTCACTCGGTGCATGCAGAGGACTGTTCATGCCCATATTTGTACAGATATTGTCTAAGGCAGCCATGGTGGAGTAGTTCTATTGCCTTTGCCACTTAACCATAGATGCAGCTCTAGTGGTCTTTCAAATACTTCTTGTTCCACGTTGCTCGAAGCACTCTACATCCTCTTTTATGACAATGCCTATTGCCATCTTCCCTGCTAGCACGCAGACCGCGTTGCGTGATACAGTTTGGTGTGCACTAACCACCCTTAGGCACATAAGTCTGTGCGTACTCTCTAGCTTATTCGGGTAGCTCTTGGGACTCAAGGCGGTGATCCATGCCGGCCCGCCGTACCTAAGGGCGACACTGGCCAGGAGTTTACGCTAACTCCCCTGTACCGCTAAGCAGTTCGACATCATGCGAGATAATGCCGATGTAGCCATAGGGCTTTTTAGCAGGCGTTATCGACGTGGCTGCTAAAGGACAGCTTATCTTCTATCATGACCCCCAAGTATCCAAAGCTCTCTTCGATTCAATTGTGCAATTAAAGGGTGATACGGTCAAAATTTGGTCGAAGGGAAAACGCGTGTAAATCGGTGAAATCGTTTATTTAAAAAATCAAATTAAATTTCATTTTCAAGTTCAATTAGTATAAAAATTCAGGAAAAATATTCAGTTAGGCTTCCGCTTTTCCAAATCCGAATTGCCGGGCCTTACGCTTGACCCCTGCCATCAGATTTTTGTACAGCCACCTTGTCCACCTTCTTCGCCGCAGAAAGCCAGTTTGCCTTGAACTGCTGCTCGTCCATAAGCAGTTTTTTGGTCTTCTCTAGGTTCCGCTTGACAATAGCCCAGTATTTCTCAATTGGGCGGAGCTCTGGCGTGTTGGGAGGGTTCTTGTCGCTTGGGAACCACCTGCACGTTGTTGGCGGCGTACCACTCCATGGCCTTTTTACCGTAATGGCAAGATGCCAAATCCGACCAAAACAGTACGGAACAACCGTGTTTCTTCAGGAAAGGCAGCAGACGTTTATTCAAACACTCTTTCACGTAAATTTCTTGGTTGACACTCCCGGAAGCTATGAATATGCTGCTTTTCAAGCCACAGGTACAGATGGCTTGCCAAACCAGATATTTCTTTGCGAACTTTGACAGTTTCGTGTGCTTGAAAATATCTGCTACCTTTCCCTTCCTTTGCCGTATAAAACTCCTGTCCCGGAAGCTGCATGTAGTCGGCTTTGACGTAGGTTTCGTCGTCCATTACCACGCAGTCAAACTTCGTCAGCATCGTCGTGTACAGCCTCCGGGATCGCGCTTTGGCCGTCGTATTTTGTTTATCATCGCGATTTGGAGTCACTACCTTCTTGTAAGTCGATAGTCCGGCTCGTTTTTGGCTCGACGCACGGTTGTAGACGATACACCCAGCTTATTTGCGGCATCTCGGAGAGATAGGTTAGGGTTTCGCTTGAAACTACCGGCAACTCTCTTTGTCGTCTCAGCGGCTTCCGGTTTTCGATTTCCCCCGATCCAGACTTCTTGGCTGTCGACAAACGTTCCCCAAACACTTTAATTACATTTGTAACGGTTGATTTGGCAACTTTTAGCGATTTTGCCAACTTTGCGTGCAGTAGCTCGGATTTTTCGCGATGCGCGAGCCAAAATTTTGATACGCTGCTCTTCTTGCTTGAACGGCATTTTGACAACTGAAGAGTGAATTCCAAAATCAAAATAGGAGCAACATTCTACACACACACAACTTCAAAATGAGGGGTGTTCAGGTTTTTCAAATGCAAATTGAAAGAAATACGTCAAGTTGATATTGACCAAATTTTGACCGTATCGCCCTTTACCTGCACTAAACGTCGCATGTTGCTCCAATTTATGTATGTTAACAACAGTAACCACATTCTTATGATGGGCTAGCTCCAGCTCCAGGAACTCATCCAACAGAGTCCAATGTCAATGGAGCGCGAGGCTGTTAGCTTCACCTCCTCGATGGATTCACCACATAAAGATTGGACTCGAAAAAAATGCGACAATTTGTTGTGGGTGTAACTTTTTATTTCGTGGGTAAAAATAAATGAAATTTTGAGTAATACTAGTTTAGAGTGTAAGGTTTATGTGTGCAAAATTTTATCGCGATCTGTCAAGTTGTTTTCAAGATGCCTTCGAAACAAGAAGAACTACGCCAGCAAATCTTGGGCGCGGTGATCGATAACCCTGGTCAGTCGCACATCCACCGGAATCAGTCGGAATCCACCATTCCACCGGGTCCCGCGTTGTGAAGATGTTCCAGGAGACAAAGACCATCGAGCGGCGCGCTGGAAGTGGCCGAAACCCGAAAACGGAATACCCAGAGAAGGCGCGGAAGATAAGGCAGTACTTTAGGAATAACCCGAACCTTTCCACCCGAGACGTGGCCAAAAAACGGTGGCCAAATTGCGTGCGCGGAAGCTGTACCGTGAGTGGCTGGTCAAGCCAGGCTGTCTCGTCATGGACGACGAGACATATATCAAGGCGGACACCAATCAAATCCCAGGTCACGAGTTTTTTGTCGGTACGTCTCGCATGGAGGTTCCGGAAAAGTTCCGGAAGAGAAAGATGGACAAATTCGCGAAGAAGTACCTGTTGTGGCAGGCGATCTGCGAGTACAACAAGCCGTTCGTTACACCCGGCACCATAAACGGGCAGATTTATCGAGAAGAATGCTTGCAGACGCGCTTGCTGCCCTTCCTCCGGTCTCACCGTGGTCCCACGCTGTTCTGGCCGGATCTCGCTTCGTGTCATTACGCCAAGCCTGTAATGGATTGGTACGAAGCGAAGGGCCTTAATGTGGTCCTGAAGGAGGCGAACCCGCCAAATACACCAGAACTTCGTCCGATCGAAATGTTTTGGGCAATAATGAAGAAGAAGTTGAAGAAAAGCGGAAAAACATTCAAAACCGATGAAGCTTTGAAGAAAAACTGAGAGAAATTGTGTAAGAAAGATGGACAAAGCCTCGCCCAAGATCGCATGAGCAGTATTTAAAGAAATGTACGAGCATTTAGCTTGGTGGAGGAAATTCAATAAATAAACCAAAACATAGCTAATATAAAGTTATTTAATCCCTGAAAATTTGAGAAGTATGCGATTTAAAATGAATTTTTGGTGATCATTTTCGTGTCTCATTTTTTCCGAGTTCAGTCTTTATCTCTATGGTGATGTCGTCCGCAAACCAGACAATGTTCACCCCGTTCGGTAACTCATGCCGTAGTATCGTAGTATAGGAGGTACTGGCTTCGCACTCCATTGGTATTGTAGAAAGATTGATGTCCGGTCCGGTGCGGACCCATTGTCGAACCTTGCGGGACACCTGCGGTGATCTGAACACGTTACCTCTGTATTGTACACCAGTACCCGATTCTGGAAATAGCTTCCCAGAATCTTTACAGGTACCCAGGAACCTGGAGGCGTTGGAGCGAGTCGGCGAGGGTGTCCACTGCACAGTAGCGTTCTCCTCGCCTCTTGCGCTAGATTGCCACCTCAGCCGTCTTGGTGACGGACAGGATGTCATCCACCGTTGACTTCCCTGGTTATTAGACAGACCGCCTATACCCTCCGTTTATGTTGTCAGTCAGTTGAGGATTACCCGCTCGAGCACCTTACTTGTTGTATCCAACAGACATATAGGTCTATATGCCGATGGATCTCCTGGTGGCTTTCTTTTCTTTGGTAGCAACACACGGGTCTGGATTTTCCAGGCGTCCGGGAAGACGTCCTCGTTTAGACAATTTTGCATCACCACCCTGAAAATTTCGAGAGCCAGCACTGGCGCTTTGTTCACCTTTAGCGACTTTGCTAACGCAACGAGCTCGTCGTTCGTCACCGTCGCCTCATCGTCGGCCCCCGTTATGCCGTTGTCAATGCCCACGTGGTCACAGGTGTTCGTCTGAGCCGCCCACACTTCTGTCGCTATGACAGCGTTTGTGTATGGGATACTGGAACGCTGATCATGGGACAAATCTACGGCGGCGGGGGAGCATAAATTGGTGTACCTCAAATCATTGGTAACATAAGATAACAACTGAGGCATAGAACTTTGAAGACGCATTATCGCCAAACGTTGCCAAACTCCACAACGACCTGAGCTCTGATAAACTTCATCCGTGCACTAAATGTAACACGTTCAAGACTCTGATAAAACCGGTAGTTTTCTACGGACCTTAGAGATGGACAATTCTCGAAGAGGACTTGCCAGCAGTTGAAGTTTTGGAACAACATATGCTTAAGGATTGTATCGAAAATACACTGGCAACACTTACATATGATGCGCTTACACATACATGCGTACGACTATTGGTCTGACCCTATCTACATTCAACGCCTGAATCTGTTAACAACTGGATCAGCTCCTGAAGTTTTGGTATACAGTGGTAATTTTTGCGATTCCGCGAATCAAAAAGAGTGTTAAAATTCAAGTGGTTCGAGGTGGACAAATTTGGCCAGAAGGTTCTCGAAGGGCATGGAATTTGTTTTGCAGCTCTAAGTCATCGATTTGGTACACTAAAGGAACGAGCAATGCCAAAGTTTGCCGTACAGACTGTTTGCAAAAAAGGAAGCTTCCATTATACAAGCATCGCAAGGTCCCAGAGGCCAGGCAGAAACTTTTCAGAGGTATAGGGAGCCCTTCTTAGTAGTTCAAGTAGGAATATTTAAAAAAACATCCCCCAAGTTCAAGTTCATGCTTCCCAGAAGTTCAGGAGAGAACCTCTCCAAAACTTAGGAGAGGAATCTCGGAACTTCAGGAAGAAGTTTAGTGAAAAAGACTCCTTAGAAAATTGTAACTTTTCAGAGGTTTTTACCAGAATTTCAAGATTAAGCTCAGTAGAAGTTCAGGAAAAAACTTCCCAGAGTTTCAAAAAAAAACTAACCAAAGATGATACTGCCAATAATTTTTCAAAAACTTAGGAACAAACTTCCTCATAGTTCAAGACGATACGTCCTAGAAGTTCAGGAGTGAACTTCTCTGAAGTTCTCAGAAGTTTCGAACGAAAAATCCCAAAAGTTTAGATAGAACTTCCCAGAAGTGCTAGAGAGCTTTCCCGAAGTTTAGAAGAGAACATTTCAGAATTAGGATTTGTTAGACTTCTGGAAGAGACATCTCAAATGAGCAGAACTTTTTTTAGATTTGAGAAAAAATTTCTCAGAACTTCAGAAACAAACATCCCCGAAGTTAAGAAGAAAACTTCCCAATTTTCAGAAGACGACTTCTCAGATCTTCAGGCAGAGACTTCCAACAAATTGTATTTTCCTAGAAACTCTGGAATCGATTTTCAGAATGTTTCAATACAAGTTTCCTTGAAGTTCAAATGGGACTTATCAGAAGTTTTGATAGAATAGGCTCAGGGGAAAATTTCTCCAAATTTCTGGAAAATACTAACCAAAGGTGGCACTACCTATAAGTTCAAGAAGAAATTTCTCTAAAATTTCAGGAAAAACTTCTCTGAAGTTCATGGGAGGACTTTCCAGAAGATCCGGAATAAACATAATAAACCCAGCAGTGCTCGAGTGCTTTGCTGAAGTTCAGAATCGAACATCGCAGGATTCCTCGAAGTTCAGGAGTTCCCTTATGAGAAACACAGGAAAAAAAACTGTTCAGAAGTATAGACGGTACTTTCTAGTAGTGTAAGAAGGAATTTCTCAGAAATCCAGGAACAATCTTTCCCGAAGTTCAGAAATGAATTACCCTTAAGTTCAGAAGAGGACTTCTTAGATGTTCAGGAAGATATTTCCAACAAATTTAAGACGATTTTCTAAGAAATTCTAGAGAGAGCTGTCCCAAAGTTTTTGGAAGAAGTTTTTTCACAGTTCAAGGTTGGGACTTATTGGAAGTTTAGAAGGTTACTAGATTCTGAAAAAAAAAACTGACCAAATGTTTCTTGAAGGTTGACAACACGAAGCTGGGTTGTTAGATGTGAATCTACAAAAAAAAACCAAAAGTGACTGCCAAGAAGTTCTTGAGAAAACTTGCCTTAAGGTCAGAAGGAAACTTTCCAGAATTATAGCAAAGAGCTTTGCAGAAGATCTGAAAAGAGCTTCCCTGAAATTTAAGAGACGAACCGATAAAGCAGTCTGTTTAAAAATCATTCATATGACCACCATAATGATGTCAAAATATGGTAAATACCATCTTCATAACCGTCGAACGGTTATGAAGATGGTATTTACCATATTTTGACATCATTATGCACTATGAGCTAGGACACAAACTCATGTAGAAATTACAATTTCATGGTTTGCATCTCCCCCTTCTGAGCGATTTTATTGGTACAAAAGCTTGCCTGAGCAGAGAAGCCAGGAGTTAAAACTTCGGGATTTTGTTCATACTTGACGTTAGAACAATAAGTTAAAGAGTTCAAAATCAGTAATGTGTGACATTGTCTTCCACCTGAGGCGAAGCCAGGAGCAATTTTGGGTCATAAAAATGATACGTGAGCATGGCAGGGACATCCAGCACCCAGTAACCAATCATCATGGCGACAGGAGCTGTATCAGTTTGTTGGGCACAAGTGAAACCGGACTCATTGGGCACAGGTTGTGCCTTATAAATATCACTTTTTGCCGAAAATATTTGTAATATTGGCTCCAACGAGACAGTTTAGTGACTGTAAACAGTAATCAAATTTAAAAATACACACGCATGCATGTAATTTATCATATTTTTCGAAATACCTATATATAACATTCTCATCAAATCCTAGCCTGCCTCAAATATGTTTTAGTAAAATCATTGTTACCATCGTAATGTTTTCAAAACAAAGTCATCTCGAGCTTCATCATGATCAAAAACGGAATCTGTTTAACAAAAATTAAAAATAGTTATAAATGGCACACGGAACAAACAAAACAGTGAAACTAACAAGCGCATTCAGTCTTCACACTAATTGTTGCATTATTGCCAGCGGAATAAATGTTGCCCTACTCACGAATCTAATTCAGATTATGACGCTCTACTCTAGCTTACCGCTTAATTGAAAGCACAATATAAACATGGTATAAGTCCATGTATAATAGGCCATAACATTTAGTAAGATCCATTTTTTCTCACTTGACGCCACGTGCCCTTCGTTAGCAATTGTTCCCCAACGTTGTACTTAATCCCTCCAGGTAAGCAAAGCAACACTAATCAAACGCATCATTTTCATCTGCACTACCGAACAAGCAGTGAATCATAACAAATTCATCCATCATCTCCTCAACCGAAACATAATCATAAATTCTCAAGTTCTTACAACGTAACACCCGTTGTTGAGTGTCAGTTTCATCACGTCTTTTTTCCATTCGGAATCGTGGATTTCCGGCCACTCATCAAACAACAAAACAACAAAATCAGCATCCCCATCCACACACTTCGGCAGCTCATTCGCAGATTTGTGTGTGCTTGAATTTATAGCGAAACCAAACAATTTGCTCCGTTACTATGTACAAGTATTAAGTACAGCACCCGCCCGAAGTGTGGCACTTGGCTTCTTTCGGACATCACCGACCCATTGTAGGTACCTACATAGGGGAAGGAAAACCCGGAGAAAAGCCAAATGAAAACAGCCATAGCACGAGATTGCACTCAATACATCATAACACAGATCTTCACCGATGATGATGGTGATGATGATGATGGTGATGATGATGATGCTGACGATGATGGTGTTGGTAGTAGTGCAAAAGTAAACAAATGTGAGCCTCATTACATTACCTAGCAGAGCAGCAAGATTGAAAAGCGCCAGCCAGAAAAAAGTGCATCACTGAGCTGCTCCAGTCAGTCAGTACAAGTGGTGGTGATGGCAGTAATGATCGTTATCACCATCAGCAACGACTTCGACGACGACGACGACGACGACTCCAGCGCCAGCTACAGATGATGCAATCCACGACCGGGTATGCGGCGTCTGAGTCTGACTGCGCGGCGAACGATTATGCGAGGAGAAATGTAAACAAAACAATGCAAATACTTAGCACACCTCACTTCGGACTGGGTCGGAATCGGGCGGCGGTGGTGATTTTGCAAGGCTTTAAGTTTAATTGTGGCGAAGATGATTTGGATCCATTTTTGGATTTTCTTGGAGTGCGGCGTGCGGGTTTTGTTTTGTTTTCAAATGAGGGAAACGAACTAGGCTTTCGACTACTTGGATGACTTGATTCGGGTTTATCAACGCACGAAGTTGAACATAAATTTGCCTTGTTTGAGTGACTTTCTCTAGAGGTTGTTTTTAGGGGATTCTATTTTATTGTTTGGGCGCTGGAAATGCCCTTGAATCACTGATAATCAATATTATAAATAGTGAAGAATTCCATGCAATCCATTTTCCCGCCAAAGGCTGATATGCAGCACAATAGTAAAGGGTGATACGGTCAAAATTTGGTCAAGGGAAAACGCGTGTAAATCGGTGAAATCGTTTATTTAAAAAATCAAATTAAATTTCTTTTTCAAGTTCAATTAGTATAAAATTCAGGAAAAATATTCAGTTAGGCTCCCGCTTTTCTAAATCCGAATTGCCGGGCCTTACGCTTGACCCCTGCCATCAGATTTTGTACAGCCACCTTGTCCACCTTCTTCGCCGCAGAAAGCCAGTTTGCCTTGAACTGCTGCTCGTCCTTAGCAGTTTTTTTGGTCTTCTTTAGGTTCCGCTTGACAATAGCCCAGTATTTCTCAATTGGGCGGAGCTCTGGCGTGTTGGGAGGGTTCTTGTCCTTGGGAACCACCTGCACGTTGTTGACGGCGTACCACCTCTTTACCGTAATGGCAGATGCCAAATCTTAAACAGCGGAATAACCGTGTTTCTTTAGGAAGGCAGCAACGTTTATTCTGACACTCTTCGTAAATTTCTTGACGTGAGCGAATGCTTTAGCAAAGATGGCCAAACCAGATATCTGCACTGACGTCTGTTCTGCACCTTCCCTTCCTTTTGCCGTATAAAACTCCTGTCCCGGAAGCTGCTTGTAGTCGGCTTTGACGTAGGTTTCGTCGTCCATTACCACGCAGTCAAACTTCGTCAGTATCGTCGTGTACAGCCTCCGGGATCGCGCGTTGGCCGGCGTATTTTGTTTATCATCGCGATTTGGAGTCACTACCTTCTTGTAAGTCGATAGTCCGGCTCGTTTTTTGGCTCGATGCACGGTTGTAGACGATACACCCAGCTTATTTGCGGCATCTCGGAGAGATAGGTTAGGGTTTCGCTTGAAACTACCGGCAACTCTCTTTGTCGTCTCAGCGGCTTCCGGTTTTCGATTTCCCCCCGATCCAGACTTCCTGGCTGTCGACAAACGTTCCCCAAACACTTTAATTACATTTGTAACGGTTGATTTGGCAACTTTCAGCGATTTTGCCAACTTTGCGTGCGAGTAGCTCGGATTTTCGCGATGCGCGAGCAAAATTTTGATACGCTGCTCTTCTTGCTTGGACGGCATTTTGACAACTGAAGAGTAAATTCCAAAATCAAAATAGGAGCAACATTCTACACACACACCTTCAAAATGAGGGGTGTTCAGGTTTTTTAAATGCAAAATTGAAAGAAATACGTCAAGTTGATATTGACCAAATTTTGACCGTATCGCCCTTTAATGTGCATAAAGAAAGGGCAAGTCTTGGTCAATAAATGCTTTTACTGTCGGAATTAGTTAACTTGTATGCAGCTGAAAAGGAGGGCATATGTCGTAACGTTAGTAACGCCTGCCCATGTAGTCTAAATGAGGTTGTCACTTTTCCTTGAGGAATAATATTCTGTTCAATTATTCCGCAAGGAAAACTGACATTTCACCCATTGGAGCAGTTGTCAAAATTATTTCGGTAGAAATGGCAGAAATTCGGATTTTTACTTGTTAGCTGCATACTAAGCTAAAGAGTCAAATGGAAGTGCGAGGTTTTTTGATTGGTTAATTTGGCATATCAAATTATAATCGTTCCGACGATCTTTTGGTTTGAACGAGAAGTTTGAACGGAACTGTGTATCAACATGCAGAAGAAAAATGCTGATATGTTGATTCCTATTCTTTATGTAGAATGATAAAACTGATAAAACTCCTGAATACTTTCGAAAGTTAGTAGAACATTCTTTCGATTGTGTATTCATGTAACATCCAGACTTAGGCTGTTTCGTCACGCCAGGAAGATGATCTGGACCCAACATATGGCACCCATCAACATTGCCGATTTTCTACCTTTCCAAAAAGACGTGATCAGAGATTTCTCGTCTGAAAAAATTCCAATGGCTACCACTGGAACTGATACCTTGGACACTATTGTGAGAAGCAACTATGTTTACCACTACACCATGACGTCATCAATGGAAGAATCCAAGTTAAAAAAAGAAGAAGACACCGAGTGGTGATAAATCTGACAGCTCCTATGTTAAGGTATAGGACGAACATTTTAAAATGCTTCTAGAAAATTCAAATGAAATTTTAATTAAAAGCGGTTTGTTGTATGATGTAGGAAAAATCCAAAACTACTCAATAAAGACATTTTCAGCAAAATAAAAAATAAATCAAAAGAATGCCTCTATTTTACAGTTTAGGATTTTTCTTACATCATACAACAAACCGCTTTTAATTAAAATTTAATTTGAATTTATTCGAAGCATTTTAAAACGTTCGTCCTATACTTTAACATGGGAGCTGTCAGATTTATCACCACTCGATGTCTTTTTCTTTATTCAACATAGATTCTTCTATAGTGAATCATGGCTTTTCTTTAAAATGTAGGCATGAGTTATATATAAGCGACCTGTGGGTCATTTTAGAGACCTGTGACTTTTATGTTGATGAAGCAGTTTTTGAAAATATTTAAATTAAATTCATCCCAAAATACATGGAAATTAATAAATAAACCCAAATAACGCGTCTATGGTGAAACTGGTTAGTACATGTATAATATCTGTAACCTTGGCCGGTTTCGAGACAAACACCATTTTTTGCAGAATTTTGATTAGATAATCCATTTATTTCAGAAATAAATAGACCACGCTCTTCGAAACACTCTATTTTGCTATCATTGAAATGTAACTAGAATGCCGTCTAGATAACTTTTAAAAACGTATCCTATGAAATAATTTTTTGTTTTTTCAAGAAATATTATATAGCATTTAATTTAAAAAAAAAAAGATTAATGGAATAATCCACTCGGCTTTTTTTCAGCCATTCCAGCACTATAAGGATATTAATATTTATATGTATAAAAATGAATTTCTGTCTGTCTGTCTCAACCTTATAGAATCGAAAACTACTGAAACAATCGGCGTGAAATTTTGTAAACAAGAGTTTTTGGGGACCTAGGAAGGCTCTTATGATAGTTTGAGACCCCTCTCATGCCTGGAAGGGGTGGCTCCCATAAAAATGAAGGACAAACTTTTCCATAACTCAACAACAAACCAAGCTAAGGAAACCAAATTTAGTATGTGGGAGTTTTTGGAGGCGAGAAGTGTTTCTATGGTGGTTTGAAACCCCTCCCATCTCTAGAAGGGGAAGCTCTCATACAAATGAAACAGAAGTTTCTGCATAACTCATGAAATAATCAAGCAAATGGAACCAAATTTGGCATGTGGAGTTTGCTGGAGGCAAACAATGTTTCTATGATAGTTTGAGACCCCTGTCCTCTCCTAGAAGGGGAGCTTTCATACAAAAGAAACTGAAATTTCTACATAACTGTTAGAAATCCCTCTCCGCTTTGGAAGGGGGAGGGGGGGTTTCTGTAAAATGGAACACAAATTTTAACCAAACATGTGAATTACAGTTATGAAAATTTGTATGCAGAATTTGTTTAGGCTGGAGAAAGTTCTTATGATGGTTCGAGACTTCTCTCCCGTCTGGAAAGGGGGGGCATTCAAACAAATGAAATACGAATTTCCTGCATATTTCGAGAACTAATCTAGCAAATCGAACCAAATGTGGCAGGTGGAAATTTTTGAAGGCAAGAAATGTTTTCAAGGTGATTTAAGGACCCTACTCTTTTTTGAATGGGGGGGGGGCGGTCTCTCATACAAACAATACACAAATTTCAACCAAACATGAGAATTCTTCCTCCTGTTATAAACAATTGCATGCAGGAGTTTTTGGTGCCGGGAAAGGTTCTTATGATGGTTTAAGACTTCTCTCCTGTCTGGAAGGGGGTGACCCCTTACAAATGAGAAAGAAGTTTCTGCATAACTCGAGAGCTAATCAAGCAAATGGAACCAAATTTGGTATAAGAGTGTTTTTGGAGACAACATATGTTTCTATGTTGATTTGAGATCCCTCCCTTATATGTAGGGGATGGCTCTCATACAAATGAAACAAATTTGTGCATAACTCGAGAACTAATCAAGCAAATGGAACAAAATTTGGCATGGGGAGGGTTTTGAAGGCAAGAAGTGTTTCCACGGTGGTTTGGAAGTTGGGGCTCTCATACAAATGAAATAAAAAAATCAACCAATCATGAGAATTATCCCTACTGTTATGAAAATTAATATGCAGGAGTTTTTGGGGCCAGAGAAGAATTTTATGATAGTCCAAGGCTCCTTCTCCGTCTGAATAGGGAGGGGAGGGGTCTCCCATACAAATAAAACACAAATTTGTGTATATCTCAAGAACTAATCAAGCAACTGGAACTACAACTGGCATGCGGGTACTTCGAATGCAGGACTTGTTTCCCATGGTCGTTCGAGACTCCTCTCTCCAGAGGGAGGAGGGAGGCTGAAAAAAATAAAACAGAAATTTCAACCAAACATGAGAATTTTTCAGGCAACTAAAACACAGAATGTGAATTTCGTGGGGAAAGCAGCATGTTCTGATAGAAGTTTGAACCTCTGTTTAGTCAAGAATGAGGAATGTTTGAGTTACTCTCAATGCTACATATGCACAAGAAGTTAATCTAAGGTAATGCAAGAGAAAATGACGTTCAGTGATATGCTTTTGCACAGAAAAAAAACCCACGTTAGAAACTAAAGATCTGAGGGTATAATTAAAAGTACACAACTATGTTTAATTTTGCAGAAACTACTCATATTAGCAAATGAAAATATTTCAACAAAACTCATTCCTAAAAATACATAAGAGCGCCAGTTCTATTATATTTCCATTCATTTAGTTCCAAGCGTAGCAAGTCTCGCCCAGAGTTCAGCTAGTATCCTTAATTTTTATTTTCAGTAACAAATTAGTAGATGATAGATATATTTTTGACATTTATAGACTATGTACTTTTTAATATTTTATAAATTCATATAATCGAGATACGAAAGAGACCTTCAGGGAACCCTGATTTCCTAGGGAGAGTAGCAATTCCATATCCGTTTTGCTAACAGTTTGTGGATAGGGTGGGGGGAGAGGAGTAGTCAAAGAGTTTTGAAAGCGACATCTATTGAGCAGTTGAATAACTAAAATTTCTACACCATTTTAAAATTTCTGCTTTAATTAGACCGTTCTCAAAATTTCATACAGATCTGACAATTCACTATTTGTTTACAAGGCATTTGGAGTTCACGTGTCAATGGATTTTTTAACAATGAAAAAATCCAACCAAATTTCTTTGTTATGTAAGGTTAATCGGCTACTGAGATCCATGCAAAGATGGTGAAAGTATTAAAGGAGTCTTCTCCATCATTTCCAACCGTTCACCGATGGGTTTTGGAATTTAAGTGTGGCCTTACAAGCGTTGAAGACAATCCACGCTCAGGACGTCCAAAAAGTGCATCAACACCAAAAATCACAGCGAAAATACAGGATCGATCGACTGATAACTGATATCATATGGAGCAACATGGCATATTTTGGCTGAAGTTATTGATTTTAAAAAACAGTGTGCACATTGGGTCCCGTATTTGCTTATAATGCAACAAAAACATATTCGAATACGACTTTCTGAGCAACATTTCAAGCAATTTCGAGAGGATAAAAATAATTTTCTGCGTCGATTCATCACTATGTTGCATGATCTTTCACCATGATCCTGAATCAAAACATGAGGCTAAGAAGTGTTGTGAACCAGTAACTTCGATTCCGAAGCGAGTTCGTGTCCAGGAGTCGGCCACGAAGGTGTAAACGAAACATATTTCCTACTTGTTTACTATCGTTTCTATGTTATTGAGCAGCAAATCAATAGGTCTGAAATGGTTAACTCATAGAATATTGCATTGTACGTACAATCCAACGGCTTACATTTAGCGGCGTAGTCCTACGTCATCATTGCGAACAACTCAATGGAACTGTACCATGTATATTTTTAGGTACACATGCACATGTCTCGCTCTTTCCGGAGATTTTCTCCTCGTACGGTTGTAACTTGGGTACAAGAATGATTGTCTCTAGGTTTAATAAGAATGAAGGGAAGAAAACAAATTCATTCAAATCATTTTCAAGCTAGCAAATATTTAATATACAATATCAATACTTCCAATCGGAGTGGCCTTCTCGAAAGTAGCAATGGATGTATATATAGATGTGTAGATACTAGTATGTGTTATTATATGATGCATGTTTTTTACAAGCTCTAGCATATTTTCATTAATAGAAATGTTGACGACTCTCTCGACCGCTCAACCTTTAATTCCTTCATTATATTTTCCATTAAATGGCGTAATATGACCTTAACATTTCAGTACACGATCATCAACTACTATTTGAGCGGTTCAGAGGAACACAGCTGTTCATCATTATTAATTGCATATCATACATATAATATTATGGAAGAAGTAATAAAATAATTAATAAAATTTTAATTGCTTCAGTTTGGTGATCCGGCCGGTATAATTATTTTATTAAATTATATCAAATAAAAATCAAAATTAATAAATGCTCTTCATTCCAGAAGGTTATATATCTATGTGTCATGATTAAATACGTAATAATATAATATTATGGTTTTATATACAATTGAATGCTTTATTGATATTTATACCTCAATGAATAACAAGATGACCTTCACATTCCAGAGATACAGTCACCCATCAGTGATACAAAGTGGTACGAAGCTGCATATTATTATTACTGCCTTAATATTATTATTTCAGCAGGTTAATTAATTTAGTTTAACATAGTTATCATAGGCTCGTGAACTCCAACTATTACATAATTTAACTAAATATCCTTATATAATTTTTGCTCTACTATATATTCATATATAACATATTATTATTACATTACATCTATATTTATATAAATATAATAAATACTGGGTTGGGAGGGAGCACCAGGGTATCATTCAAGCTGAAACTGGACGATGGTTTGATTGACTGCCTGAGTCTAGGAGGGAACAAACAGTATCATTTCTTATCCTACCGATTCGAGTGTGGTGCTGCGAGTTCTACTCCAACAGTTTCAGGGAGAGTGACGCGCCCTTCTTAACAAGCCATCCTGTAGAAAGCTTAATGAGTATTGCGAATTGTGTTATTCGATTTGTTGGATCATATCGTTGGAAGGAGATTCTTAATTTCCCGTGGATTTCGTGTAAGTGTCTCTGCTTACGGGTCCACCCCTCCGTTTTTGGCCCTTCATACAGCGATAGTGCGAATTCAGATCGGTGGCCCAATTTGATCTTGCTGTTAAGTGGAGCTGCATCCAAGCCAAGGGCTAGAGGGGATGGTGGCTACCATACATACATACATACATATCAATACTTCCAATCGACTGATATATTATCCTAGCTTCACTAGACAGTTTGTGACAGCTCGAATATGGCTCCACTTGACACTCACATTTTTTGCGTCTAATGTTCCCTCCCCTGAACCTAGTGTACCAGTACATACACCGCGTCAGACTACTTTAGCTCAAAGCCTCACTTCATAAAATCTAGCAAAACTTTGCTCAACTTATATCGCACGCCCATTTTCATAAAAAAAAAACAACTATAGATTTGGAATTTTCTGAACTAACCATTCGTCAAATAATGATCAAATATTCTGGGCCTGGTTCCTAATGCAAGTCCTGCATTAAGTCGAACAAGCCACTGACTAGTAACTAAAGGGTGTTTCAATCAAAATTTGGTCGACTTAAACTTGACGCATTTCCTTTCATCATGCATTAAAAAATTTTGCAGACCCCTCATTTTGAGGATTTGTGCGTGTAGCATCATGCCTCTATTTTGATTTTGAGATGAGCACTTCAGTTATCAAAATGTCGTCGAAGAAAGAGAAGCAACGCATCAAAATTTTGCACGTGCATGGCAAAAATCCAAACTACTCTCACGCCAAGTTGGCTAAATTGTTGAATGTAGTTAAATCAACTATTACCAATGTATTAAAAGTGTTCTGTAAACGTTTGTCGACAACTAGGAAAGCTGGATCGGGTGGAAATCGAAAGCCAGAGGCCACAGCGAAGACAAAAAGAGTTGCCTGCTGTTTCGAGCGGAACCCCAACCTCTCCGTCCGAGAAGTAGCAAAGGAGCTGGGAGTGGCACCTTCAACCGTGGATAGAGCTAACAAACGAGCTGGACTGTCGACTTACAAGAAAGTGGTGACTCCAAATTGCGACGATAAACAAAACACGTCGGCCAAAGCACGATCGTGAAAGTTGTACACGACGATGCTGACGAAGTTTGATTGCGTGGTACAGGGCGATCAGGGCATCAGGGCAGAACGTCAAGGCAGACTTTAAACAGCTTCCTGGAAAGGAATTTTATACGGCAACCGGACGGGAAAAGGTGGCAGATATTTTCAAGCACATTAAACTGTCAAAGTTCGCGAATAAATATCTGATGTGGCAGGCCATCCGTACCTGTGGCTTGAAGAGCAACATTTACATTGTGGCCGTCAACCAGGAAATTTATCTGAGCGATTGCCTACAAAAACGTCCTGAAGCGACACGTTCTATTTTGGCATCTTGCCATTACGGAAAAAAGGGCATGGAGTGGTATGCTGCCAACAACGTTCGAGTGGTGCCCAAGGACAAGAACCCTCCCAACACGATAGAGCTCCGCACAATCGAACAATAAGAATCGCAATAAGCAATCGGAACCTTAAGAAGACTAAAAAAACTGTTGTGAGCGAGAAATTGTTAAAGGCAAACTGGCGTTCTTCGGCGAATAAAGTAGACAAGGAGGCTATACAAAATCTTATGGCAGATGGTAAAAAGGAAGCTTAGCTGTATATTTCTTCTGCATTCTGTATTAACTGAACTTGAAAAAGAAAAAGAATCTGACTTATTAATAAAAACTTTGATCGACTCATACACATTACTGTTTGACCAAATTTCGATGGGAACACCCTTTAGTGTACCATTTCATACATCGCGTCAGACTATTTTAACTCTAAGTCTCACTTCATAAAATTAAGCAAAGTATTGATCTACTTATATCGCTCTCCCAATTTCATAAAAAAAGAATAACAAGAACTATCGACCTGGAATTTGTTGAACTAATCGTCCATCAGCTCAAATAATGATTAAATATTCTGGGCCTAATTCCTAATGCAAGTCCTGCATTAGGTCGAACAATCCACTGGCTAGTAACTACGTCCGTCTTTTGTTGCCATCGCTTACCTCTCGAAAACCTCACACCATCCATCATTCCCGCTAATCGATCGATCTCCAATCGCTAACCTTGAACCGGTCCAATCCCATACAAACGGAAAAGGTCATTTCCATTTTTGTAGTTAGTCCAAGCCAGTGAAAACAAAAACCGGAGAAGTATGTTGATGGACCCCAAACACTGCCCCCGAAAAGTAAAACAAAAGCTGGATGGACGTTCGATCCGGCCAAGATACACTTTCGATCGATAGATCGTGCCCTTCTCACTACCCAGCCAGCATTCTGTCTATGCAATCCAAAGACACACAATGATTGATAGCCGAAAATTGAACGTGGGTATTTAGGAGGTGTTATTATTGGTCGTGCTTTGATTTCTCCCCCCATTCATTCAGCATTACGAGCATAAATAGAACCGTATATATGTATCAGCCAATTAGCCGTATAAATATACCGTTGGGCCTCGAAACATCCGAAAGTGAACCTGGTAATCTTGTGGATCAATGATTGGCAACCTTATGACCTGACCCGTCGGGGCTTCGAGCAGTCGGTTCAAGGGCCTCGTCGTGCCATCGAATGTGAATAGATTTAATTTTTTCTATCCGATTTTCCTACCCTACCATTTTACCATTTCACCATTTGATTGATCGACATTGACCTACGCGTCAGTTTATTCGGGCGGTGGCGTTATTTGGTAAATGTGCCCCCCTCGTTGCGTAAGGTATTTTTTTCGTGTCGCTACCTGGTGCGGGAGTCTTTAACTTGTTTGTGTACCGATTTACTCCCGTTGAGGTGACGGATGGATAACGTTTGGCGGCTTACCTGAAAGGAAAAGGAAAATGGCGTTTATTAGTAAATAGTTTGTAAGTTAATATATCCGCAGAATGGGGATTTATCAAATTTGTAACAGACAGTTATGCAAGCAAAGTTGTGTATGTTGCGTTCTCCATTCAAGTCACGTCTTGCGTAAGAATAGTAATTGCTAATTGTTCATATAAACTTCTAAGGGCAATTTCGGTAAGGGGTTACAATCAAAAAAGATCAAAATTAGCAAGAAGAAGTTTAGAAGAAAGGTTAGGAAGCTAATTTTGGATAAGGAAAACATAAACTTTTTTTCAATTGCTTATGTGCATTAAAAAAAAAAATGTTTGCTAGACTGCAGCAATGAACTAATAAAGTTTCATGTTTTCAATGACCCACCGTTTTCTGACCCCTAAATTCAACGAGTTCGTCGCTTGCTCTTTGCAGTCTTCTCGCCAGACGGCACTTTCTTCCTAACACACGATGTGACGAGACGTCGCGTCTCCAAGTTTGCTTTCATCCATCTGACATCATGGTTCGATTTTGGATTTAGTCTTTGTCCTATTATGCAACATTTCATCGACATCGGCATATGCTGCTGTTCATGATGATTATGATGATGTTGATGATGTTGACATTGCCGGTACAAGGAAACTTCCAACGACGATGACGACGACGACGACGATGAGTGGTAGTAATTAAGTGAAGCCGGCTGGTTCGAGTGTATAATTTTATGATTTTCACTTTCGGCGCGTCGAGTTTTCCTTCTATATCTGCTCTTTGACTTGTGGCATTGATTGTAAGCAGCCTTAATAAATGCGATTATGTCTTCTAGTGTGGTTTTAAGCCGGTTGAGGAGAGCGTTGACCGGATCGATATGGGAATTCCCAGGTGAGCATAAGTCTTGACGGATGCGATGATTTGTTTCGAAAAAAAGAGCATGTGAGATATACCGGTTAAGCGGCATCTCTCACAGCATTCGATACTCATTAATTGAATGTTAAAGTCAAAGACAAACCGTTGTCGGAATAAGCAGACTTCAAAAGATGGCAGATTTGCTTCTCTCAAAGATCACACTGAGATTGACTGGAGTCTGGTTTCAAATCTGGTGGTGGTGAAGAAACGAGAATTGGAAGCGTGTGCTTTGATGATGAGTTTTAAGACGGAATCTTCAACGCTTTTGTGCATCCTTCGAGTAATTGATTCTGCGCAAATGCTCACGGTCAGTTATAATGCAATTGAAGGATGGCTCGTTTGATGTGATGAATACTTCCAATATCAGACCGGTGATATACTTTATTTTTAAGAATACCAGAATGATATTTGGGCTTAAAGTAAAGAGTTGGCAAACTGAAAGGGGGTGCGACCGAACTCACTACCAAAATGTCATGTAAATTTTAGTCCCTTGATACCAACACATCCCAAGTAACAATTTCAGTTCTATTCTAGCCGTATAGCACTCCTCCCGGCTTTGTTGATAAAACTACATTCAAAACTGTTTTGTCCACCAACACCTCCTCTATGTATCTTTAAAGCCGAAATGTGTACTAAATGGCCCACTCTATAGACGGTTGTGAAAACAAATTAATAAAACCTTTCCAAGACCATAAAGATTTTGAAAATGTTCTAGTGAAAGATGTTATGACCACTTGAGAACCGTCATAAAACCTTTTGGCCGCCATCAAAACCAGTATAGGGCCAAATGGCCACAGCTGTCAAACTTCACGGCGATATCGTGGTTGGTTTTTGTGTTTCTGCTTTGTTCGATTCTCTGCGCTTCTGATTCATTCAACAGTAAATAATGGCTAAGAAAAAAGCTCAAGTGTTGCGGGAAATTATGTTTGATAGCAAAATATCTAAAACAAATTGAGTTTTTTTTATAGCGTATCATGCTCCAAATCACATGCGCATTTAATTTTATGGTGAATATTGGCACGATAAGAGCTGAAAATTACTGCGCCTCGGAAATTATGCAAGTTTACAACAACAAAAACAAAATTGAAAGAAATATAGTCGATAAATTAATCAAGAAACTTCTGAAAATTGATGGAATTCAATAAGGTTATCTGAACGAATACCGAAATTTGTCTCAGATCTACAGTTCAATTGTATTACATTTAAAATTTGATGTATTTATTTTTCTACATTTCAATTATTTTATATATTTCAATATGGCGATTGCTAGAAATCACAGTTAAGCCAAAAACCCAATTTATCTTAGCAATGGCTACTATAAAACTATCTGGTCGCTTGGTAGCTTTCCTCAATGCCAATTAGCCGTTTAATGCATGTACTGGAGACAAAAAGGTTTTAAAATGCTTGTTCAACCGACCATAATAAGATAATATGAATGAGTCCTGAAATGGCATTTCAAAACAGCATTTTATGAGTTTACAAAGTCAAAATAAAAACTTTGATAGGAGTAAAAGGAATTTTAGAAGTCAAAGTTTTAAGATCGTTGTAAAGAAGCAGTGTAGGTTCTTATAAATCTGACTAAAATTCGAAACCTATTGGCATCTCTTGCTGCCATAATAAAATCAAATTGATATTGGCAATGTAACTTGGGATGTAAGTGTCTTTTGGCACTTAAGAATGAGTTGAAAGAGATGGGAAAATTCAATCAAACGCATCTTTCTTTGAATTGCATATCTGTCAGTTTCAAGAGACATAATTCTACACGAACTCTTCCCCGACTTTTAACAAACATGAATTACGATTTTTGATATTTTGGTCTAAAATAAAAGTTATGGATTCTTCCCTACCCTTCGGTTAGTGAAAAGGGTAGGGGCGTGTTCTGCCAGCTTGGTCGCGGCATATTTCATGTGTGAATAGGCTGCCACATAAACGTTCAAAAGTGCCTTAACCAAATGGACAGCTTGTAATGACCACTTGAAGATGCGATAAGGGATCATTGTCCTGAAATTCCCAAATGTAGTACGTAGTAAAATGTTTCTTGTCTTCTGAGTAAACGAGTGGAAACTCATCGGGAATGATCTCTCATATGCATTCGTTGAACCACGGCCGTTGTAAGAATATCACCATGAAAATCTCACATGCGCAAAGCATGTTACCAGTTACTAATTCTCTTCTTTCTTCTGTTCTCTTCTCTATCCCACACGGCCAGCCGTCTCAACTCAGTTTTGAATCGTTTTTGACTCACTTTCATCAAAAGTGGAGTCACTCAAATTTGAGTAAATGTTACTGGCATTGACAAGTCGACAAATCAAAAACATCGACTCAAATCAGATAGATGTTTTTGATTTGTCGACTTGTCAATGCCAGTAATATTTACTCAAATTTAAGCGACTCCACTATTGACAAAAATGATTCAAAAACGACTCAAAACTGAGTTGAAACGGCTGGCCGTGAATGGCTGTGAGCGGTGTCGTATGACACATTGTGAGTCTTGATATGCGCTACCAAAGTCAGCTCTTCAAAAGCAGAAACACCGAGACGATAATATGGACCCTACATCGAAGGAAGGTTGAAGCAGTAAGTGAGGAACGAGGATCCCTAACTAATTTTACTTTTAGCCAAACAAGCTAACACAAGCTTCAAGGCAAGATGACTTCAAAGTCAAGGTAAGAAAATCATATTAATTTCGCTGAATTTTTCATATATTTATGTAACACCATATGTTGGGATAAAAGGAGGGACCATCAGGGTACCCGATTAAAGCGATTTTGATAGGAAGAGTGGGACTGCCAACGTCTTGTTGATAAGATTTCGTGTATAAAGGGCGAGCTATTTTATTCTAATTTATTGTGCATTATAAGTCATCTTAAAATTAATTACAGTTACTTAATTAGGCTGCATGAAAAAACTTCGAATTTATCAGTTAAGCCCAGCCATAAGGGTCTGTGCAGACTTCCCTGCTACCGATTTTGCTGCTTTTGTCTAAGATTGTCGAAATTTTTCTATAGTTGTAGCTTGTTGGCGTATTGAGAGAGTTCTCTTTTCACGAGAGCCCAATACTGCTCGATAGGACGCAACTTCGGGCAGTTAGATGGATTCATTTTTTTCGGTACAACATGGACTCTATTCGCTTTATACTATTCCAACACATCTTTGCCGTAATGACAAGATGCCAAATCAGGCCAGAATAGCGAGGGAGCTTCATGGCTGCGTAAGAATGGTAACAATCGCTTCTTTAGGCATTCTTCACGGTATATTTCCTTGTTTATCGTTCCGGTAGTGATGAAGCTTTGGCTTGCTCGACCACAGCTGCATATTGCCTGCCAAACCAAACATTGTTTGGAAAACTTGGCCTTTTTCTTCGTCCTGAAATGCTTCTCTACGCCATTCCGTTGCATGGCAGTATAATCAGACATTCCGGGAAGCTGCTTGAAGTCATCCGGCACATATGTTTCATCGTCCTTTATCACACAGGAAAACTTCGTCAAATATTCGCGATACAACTTGCAAGTCTGTCTAGGTCTGGGTTTTAGTCTAGTTAGTTTAGTTGATCAATACGGTTCAGTACAGTTTTCACCTTGAACGACTTTATACCTTCCCGGTGCTTGGAAATATGCCCGAAGGTTAGAGACATTTTCATTTTTCTTGCCACAGTACGTACCGAAAGATTTGGTCTCTTCTGCTATATTTGCTTCACTTTTGCGACCTTCTGGTGGTTCCTGAAATCCGTGTTTTTTCCGCTCCCAGCCTTCCTGGCTGTTGTCAAACGTGTATCGAGAGATTAATGAACATTATGGACAGTGCTTGCAAGAAAACCAAGTACAGATTTTGGCGCGAACAAGCCCTAAAAATGATTTTCTGCCTGTCTGTCTGAACCTTAAAGACTCGAAAACTATTGAATCGGTCAGCATAAAATTTTGTATGGAGAGGTTTTTTGGAATGCGAAAGGTTCTTATGATAGCTAGAGACCCCTTCCTTTTTTTGGGAAAGAGAGGCTCCCATACAAATGAAACACAAATTTATGTGAAAGTCGAGAACTAATCAAGCAAACGGAACCAAATTTGTTATGTAGAAGTTTTTCAAAGTAAAAAATGTTTCTATGGTGATTTAAGACTCCTCCTCGTTTTGGAAAGGGGGGGCTCCCATACGAATGAAACACAAATTTTGCATAACTGTAGAATTAATCAAGCAAATGGAACCAAATATGGCATATGCGAGTTTTTGAGGGCAAGACATGTGTTTATAATGGTTTGAGGCACCTCGTACGTCTCAAAAGGGGGGGGCTCTCATAAAAATAAAACACAAATTTCAAACAAAACCTGATAACTGTCCCTACTGCTATGAAAATTTGTATGCAGGGATTTTAAAGGCCGGGGAAGGATCTTATTACAGTACCACATCCCTCCTTCCTCATGAAGGTGGGGGGGGGGGGCATACAAATGAAACACAAATTTCAGCATAAGTCGATAACTAATCAAGCAAATGGTACCAAATTTGGCATTTGGGGTTCATGAAGAAATGAAATGTTTCTACGGTGGTTTGAGATCCCTGTTCTCTCTGAAAGGGGAGGGGGAGCTCTCATACAAATGAAACCCAAATTTGAATCAAACATAAAAATTATCCCTACTGCTAGGGCGATTCATAAACCAAGTAGACTTTTCTGGCGGAAGGGGGTTTGACCAAAGTCTACGCTCCATACAAAATTTCAAAAAATTATATGAAGAAAAGTCTACGAGGGGGGAGGGGAGGGGTCCAAGATTTTCTATGCGTTTCTATGTGGTTTATGAATAGGCCCTTATCAAAATTTGTATGCAAGCGGTTTTTGGAGCTGGAGAAGTTTCTTATGATGGTTCAAGACTGCTCTCCCATCTAAAAGGGGGCTCCTATACAAATGAAACACAAATTTCTATATAACTCGAGAACGAATCATGCAATTGGAACCAAATTTAGCATGTGGATATTTTTGAGAGCAAAAAATGTATCAACGGTGGTTTGAGACCCTTCCCCACTTTCTAAAGGGGGAGGAGCTCTCATACAAATGAAATACAAATTCTAACCAAACATGAGAATTTTCTCTACTGTTGTAAAAATTTCGTTCAAGACTGCTTTCCCATCTGGCAGGGGGGAGGGTGCTCTCGAACAAATGAAGCTAAAATTTCAACCAAACACTATCCAGGAATTATCCAGGCAACTAGAACACAAAACGGGTATTTTTCGGGTAAGCAGCATGTTCTGATAGAAGAGGTTCAAACTTCTTAGTCAAGAATAGGGGATTCTTCAGTTACTCTCAGTGCTACATTATGCACAACAAGCTAATCTAAGGATTTGCAAGAGAAAATTACGTTCAAACTGACAGGATACGGTGTCGTTTGAAGATATTGTTTTGTCTATGAAATGCTTCTACAAAGAAAGAAAAACCGGTAGAAACTACCAATCCGAGGGTAAAATTAAAAACATATAGGTACCTACGTTGTTTTTTTACGGAAATTACACTTATTAGCAAACGAAAATATTTGAAAAACTCGTTCCGAAAAAAACCATAAACGCGCCAGTTATATTATTTTTTATTCATTCAGTTGCAAGCGTAGCGCCACTCACACCGGGGTTCAGCTAGTCTATGTACACAATCATGAATTTTGAGCCATCGAACGGTACAAAAATTTGAGGTTCGAAATTGCCCTCTTTAGGCCCTACCGGAATCAATGCCAGAGTATCCAGATGTAGCCAAATCCTCTTGTTGGTGTAGGGCATGAGGTTTGTGAAGATCAGTATTCGAAATCGTGAATTTTGGGCCGACGAACGCTACAAATATATGACGTTCCATATTTGTCCTCTTGGAAAGCATACTGGAACCGATCATGGGTGCCTATGTGCCCAGAAAGGTCAGTTGCAAAAATGTCAGAATGTCGTTTAAAGAATGTATAGCTTACATTTGAGGCAAAGATATTATGAAAATCAGTTCAAAAATAAAGTTTTGGCAGCGTGTCAAAGTCTTCGGTCATTTGACCTTTTTTTATAACCTTTTTGTAACGTCACTTTTAGAGGTCGCTGAAAGCTGCAACCGCCCAAAATTTTGTTTTTCAAAGGTAAGGAAAAGTCAGAGATTTTAGGATCCCTAGTTTATTCCGTTTGGGCGTTACAGCTTTTTGAGATGTTCATTTGTCACAAAACGACCCCAATGCACAAGGAAGGTTGAAAGAATCTATTTATTTTCAGAATAGCATCATACATCTATTTATTGGAGTTTTATCTACGATTATTGAATGTGTTTATCTATTTATTTATTTTAATATTAGTCGATGATAAAATGAGTATCCCAATGACAAGGAACTGTATCTTAATAATTATAGGACAGCTACTATTTAAATCAACATTAACATCTTTCAAAACTGCACTTATGTAGTCCACGGGAAGAACATAGACCATTGCGCATATTTTGGATATACATTATAAAAAATCTGTTTTAACTTGAATGTTCGACTTTATGTGAATTTTAGAGGAGAATACAAAAAAATCATCTCGATTTCGAAGATATATGTGGACTTTTCCCGGAATACGTTCCATCAACCGGCGCATATTATTCTCATCCATCGTTTTGGCTACATAATTCCACTTGGTTCTCAATTCATTGATGTTCTTGACGCCACTGCCGTTCACCTGCAGCTTTCTCTTCATAATAGCCTAAAATCTCTCTATCGGTCTGAGCTGGGGACAGTATGGTCTGTTGAGTTCTTTCGGTATAAACTGAATCCCGTTGGTTTCATACCACTGTAACACTGTTCTAGCCACGTAGAATTTTTGTCCCGGTAGCTATTTGAAATCAGCCTTTACATACACACTACCAAAATCTCGTGTAAATTTCTGTCCCTGAGAAAGACACATGCAAGCGTCCTTTAGCGCATAAGAATGTTTTGAAAGAGATGAGAAAATAAAATCAACCGAACACATCTTTTGTCGAGTTGCGTATGTTTCAGTTTCAGGAGACATAATTTTACACGAAATCTTTCTTTACGTTCCCCGACTATTACATTCCCCGACTTTACGTTCCCGGACTATTTACAAACACAGATTAGGTCTCGTGTAAAATTCATAATTTTCAAGTGTGTAGGTTTCGTCATCCATAAGGAGACAGTCATTGAATTTTATCAACACCTGATCATACAGTTTTCTGGAACGGATTCTGGCCACATTGTTCTGCTTTTGATCCCTGTTTGGTTGTATACAGGCACTGTATGACTTGAAGCCTTCCCGGAGACGTCTGGGGTGTTGGGCCAAATCGCGGTCTAAGATGTTGGAGTTTGCCTTGATGAGTTCCGCAGTTGACGGTTGACAGTACCCGCCCGACGCTTGCTTTGAGACTTGCAATCCGTCGACAAAGTTTCTCTGTACTTTTTCAAAACACACCACACGGTATTTCGGGGAAACCCAACAATTCAGCAAGTTTTGGCCCAGACCACGAAGGGTTTTCCAAATGATTGCGTACAATTATTTTTCTTCTTTGTTCCTTCCATTTAGTATTTCTCTGAAACACGTTCGAACTGCACCATGAAAAACAACTTTTGATGTTGTTATTGTTATAGGGAACACATAAAATGTCATAGTTTACAAATACGACCACTAGGGTCGCTGTAAGAATCAAAAATGTTTGTTCCAATACTAAATGGGCACAGCAGTATAAACAGTGAGCTGCAAAGTTCAGACGGAACCTAATGAATCTAAACAAGAAAATTTCATGTAAAATTAGGTCTTTTCAGATGCACCTATACAATGCAGCTAGCAAAACACAAAATGACGACCTCTTTCAAATTTATAAGAACCAAAAACTGAAAACTTAATTTTACATACATGTGATTGTTATTTTTTGTATTCTCCCCAGCGCGGAAGTAACGATCTTTGATGAAGTTAGCAAAAGCAGATAATTTCTCATCTCCATACGAAGCGCTAGGAGCGGACAGTAATTTTATTGCTAGAACAAATTCTATACTGGCAATCGAAGGTGTACCAAAGAGTTGCGCATTTAAAATTTAGTTCACGGTCGTGTAAATTTAAGTGTTTAAGCCTTTAAAATAAATTTGCATGACCTATTATTCAGCTCTTGATGTGATATTGCAAAAAAAAAACGTATTTCGCATCATTTTGTGTTTAGTTTTAAGTGTCATCCATAACTGTTGGATTTGCATCTAATTGCACAGAACATTCAATCATTCTTTGATTTACAAGGCACGAAATTTAAATCTCTTAGCAAATACAGCTCATGCGATTTTCATTATTTTTGAGAGTGTAAAATTTAAGGTACACTGGCTCGATAGTAAAGATTGTACTCGAAAAAAGTGCAATATTTTCTTTTGTAAATAACTTTTTTTTTGCATGAGTAAACATTGATGAAATTTTTGGTTTAACTGTTTTAGAGTGTAATGTTTACATGTGCAACATTTCGTCGCAATCAGTCAAGTGGTTATTGGGATGGCTTCCAAGCAAGAAGTGCTTCGACGAAAAAATATTGTCACGGTCGAGGAAAATATAGGCCAGACCCACAAGTGGATCGTGAACTTGCTGGGAATTAACATTTCGACCATGTTCCGTGTGTTAAAATCGTTCAAGGAGAACCAGACGATCCAGCGGCTAGCTGGCAGCGGGAGAAAAGCGAAGGCGACTCCGTGAACGCAAGGAAGGTGCGGGATTACTTCATGCGCAATCCGAACCTTTAGATTCGGGACGTGGCAAAGAAGGTCAGTTCATCCGTCTTGAAGGTAAGAAAGACGCCCAATCGAACCGATAAACAGAATACGGTGGCCAAATCCCGTGCCAAGAAGCTGTTCCGCGAGTGGTTGATGCAGCCGAAATGCATCATGGTGGATGACGAAACGTACATTAGAGCTTACGCCAAGCAGATCCTCGGTCTGGAGCTTATTGTTGGCAAGTCCCACGTGGATGTTCATGAGAAGTTTCGGAAGGAGAGAGTCGACAAATTTGCCAAGAATTACTTGGTGTGGTGGGCGATCGGTGGGTGCGACTAATTCAGCAAGCTGTGCATAACGACCGGCACCATCAACGGCAAATTTATAATGAAACATGCCTCCAGAAGCGCCTGCTACCCTTTCTCTGGACCCACGAAGGTGACACTCTATTTTGGCCAGATCTGGCATCGTGCCAATACGCGAAACTGGTGATGGAGTAGTAAGAAGCTAACGATGTAGGTTTTGTGCCAAAAGAGGCCAAACCGCCAAACTCGCCAGACTTCACCCAATTGAGAAATTCTAGACGGTTATTAGGGGAAGCTCTGGAAAACAGGGATGGTCTTCAAAAAACTACAAGGACGTGAAGAAAGAGTTGATGAAAGTGTGTAAGAAAGATGGCGCAAGTGTTTCACAAGATTGGATGGGTCCAAGGTGCGGGCATTCAGCCTAGGAGAGGAGGTTGAATAAACCAACTTTGTAGAAACATTGCTAATATGGCTTCATTTATTTTCTGAAAGTTTCAAAAATATTTGACTCAAAATGAACTTTTGTGTTCATCTTTGCCTGTTGCATTTTTTTTAATACAATTTGTAGGCCAGGCAGGATGAAATTCATTTGGTTGCGATTAATATACTCACAAAAACGACCATCTTGCATTTGGCAATGCCCTGCTGAAGCAAACTGTAGGTCTCTCATGTTCGTAGAAATTTTGTTGCGAAAGAAACGTATCCGGATCTTTCGGAAGCGATTACAAAGGTTACGGAGTTGTGGTATCCACCGATGTAAGTTGATCTGCCTCGTACGCCAGTTATCTCTAACGGAAACAGTTGTTTCAAGGGGTTGCCAACAGCATTGATTACTTGTCACTTCCCCCAAAGTTACTCTGATTACTCAGTGATAACAAAGATTATTGTGAAAACTTCATGATTACTTATGATTACATGCGTGATTCTTAACAACTTCCTTATATTGAACATTGCTACTAAAAAAAGGTCATTTACAAGGTGTGTACTTCAAAATCACGAAGATTGAGCTATCAACCGCTAGGTATTGGTGTTAAAAATTCATTATCTCTTAATACGGGTTTATTCGAGGGACAATCTGGTTACCCTAGAGGACAAGGATGGTTAGTGATCCATTTCAGTGATAACATCAAAATGAGCATGAAAAATCATGAAGGTTGAGGAGTCGAACTAATAGTTTCGATGTGAAATTTGATTTGTTCTATAATATCTCTGGATCTCTGGAAGACATTTCGAGGGAAACCGATGACCAGGCTGTTCAATTGTTTATTTTCGACCAAAAATAATCATGAGCATGGAACATCACGAAGACTGAACCGTGGAAATCATGTTTTGGGTACAAACATTGAATAATCTACATTACGAGTGTCTCCGGTGGGCGTTCAGAGGGTTACCCATGACCAGGGTGGTCAATAGTTTATTTCCTACCAACTTGACCACTACAAATCACAAAGATTGAGCCGTCGAAAACCTAGTACATAACCTGCAAAGTCATATGTATCATCTGTAATCACTGTGTAATCAAATAGTCACGCAAGTAATCATAAGTAATCGTCAAGTAATCATGAGTAATCATGAGTAATCTCGAATAATCAAGAATAGTCATAAATAATAATCAGAAATCACAATAATCGTTTTAATCACTGAGTAATCAGAATAACTTTGGGGGAAGTAACAAGTAATCATTGCTGTTGGAAACCCCTTGATAAATAGTGTCTGGAGCTTGGGCTGAAGTAGTATACTGTATGGCGCGTCGGATGCGCTATATAGCGCATTACTTCCAACATTATATATAACTTATAGAACAAGTGTAAAATCGAAAGTCATTTAATTCAGTTTCCAACTGTTTACTGGATTGATTACCATTGATTATGTATGATTACTTACGATTACTAATGATTTATTATGATTATATATGATTACCTGGGATTACTCCTTATTATTTATCAAATATTACTTTATATAATTCATGCTTAGTTATGATTACTAATGACTACTTAGGATTACTAAGGATTACTAATAATTACTTAGGATTACTCCTGATTATTGTGATTACCTGCGATTGTATGACTACTTTGCAGAAATGAAAGTAATCTCTGATAACTTGTCACTTCAAAACATGTTGAAAAAGCCCTTGAGTTGTTCTGATGGTTTGATGGTTTTCTGTAGAATTTACGGTTTGGTGAAATCTTAGATGTTTCGTGTCATGAGGGCTGCTCGGGACTTTTCCTCACGAGAACGAACGTCCACAGTTACAATAAACGGCTTATGATGAGCTTCAATTTTAAGAATCGAGCAAATGGCGACACAAACAGATTTATGATGCAATGGATCACTTACCAACGCCAAGTCAAGTAGCTTACCGTTCGTGTTCAATTCACTTGATGAAAGCCAGCTGACAGCAAAGACTCTATTTAAGCAATTTCCTGTTTAGTTGGCAAGCATCCCAAAATTTCGTCAGCAAATTGCCAGATTTAAAGAGTGTTCCGATCCAAATTTGGTCAAACAGTAATGTGTGTGAGTCAATCAATGTTTTTGTTAATAACTCAATTCTTTTTCTTTTTCAACTTCAATTAATACAGAATACAG
>JASCZW010009620.1:0-41353 GCA_034211315.2 Aedes japonicus | reverse complement strand
TCTTCAATCCATGTACAAGCAACATTCTAAAGACTGTACTCGAAAAAAATGCAACGCTTTCCTTTTTTTAAATATAATTATTTATTTGCACAGGCTCAATCGGATCAATATTACAGAGCCAAGTTTTCATATGTATTTACATCAATTATCTTAAAACTAAAATTAAGGGGGTAAAACCGATTACTCGCAGCCGTCTCGAGGTAAATACAGTGCGGGAAATAGGTATAAAGACAAACTACTTTCTGAAAATTTACATATTACATTCTATTCTGTGCAAACCAAATGCACTCCAATACATACTCAGCAGCAAGTCAAAAGTTCATCATCAGTAGTTTTCCCTTTGAGACAAGTCATTTCAAAACAATCCAAAAGTTTTTTTTTTCTAATGGGAAATAAATATAAAGACAAGATCAAATATTTCAACAGTATCAATTATTTATCGAATTTCAATTCAAGAAAATAACAATTTAGTAATGTGTAGCATTTTCCTTTTTTGGAATAACGTCTTGGACACGTTTTGGCATAAAAAAGTAATGAATTGATTTCACCTTCGATCATACTAGACTAACATCCTAACTGATGATAAAGTTGAATAAGGCAATTTCTTCCTGACCATAACCTACAGAGAAAGTACCCCAAACATTCTCGATTGAATTTAAATCGGGACTGCATGCACAGGGATGTTATGGAAGTCCAAAAAGTTGCATGACAAGAGGCGTAATCCTGTTGAAAGATAATGTTCTCATCCATCTCATTGAAAGCTATCTATATAAATAAAAATGAGTTGGGGTTTCCTTTGTCACGATTTAACTAGCGAGCGGAACCCGGTTAAAATAACCATACAATTACATTACATTAATATAAAATAACTTAAAATCTATTTCGACGACAGAATCTTATTGTTATTAAACTGTGGTATGAAAAAATGCATATCGTCATTACAATAGATCTGCTAAATTGACTTTATATGCTTGATTTTCAACAATTGTAAACAATACAATTAATAGTTATTGGTTCAAATTTGTTCGGAAAATAATGATTTTTTCATAGCGATACATAACAACTTCTTTTCTATTGTCGATGTCTCAGTTTACATTAAATGCATGTATATAACAATAACTCCCTAGTGTCATCTTTTACAGTTGTGAACAATAAGATTAATTGTACATACTATAGATCGTATTGTATGGTTACAAATAACGAATTGTAAATCTATGAGAATTTTTTATTCGGGAAGGACCGTTTGGCAAGATTTTTGCTTTGTTGGATTCATCTTGGACACCGAAAGGTTCCTATGATGGTTTAAAACCCCTCCCTTCTCTGGAAAGCGGGCTCCCATACAAGGAAGCGCCAACTTCTGAATAACTCGAGAAATTATCAGGGAAAGTTAATGGAACCAACGGCATGTGGAGGTTTTCGAAGGCAAGAAATAAGCCATTGGTGGTTTGAAACTTCTCCGTTCACTGTAAGAGCGGTCTCGTATACAAATAAAACACGAATTTCAGCATACCTCGAGCACAAATCAAGCAAATGGAACCAAATTTGGCATGTGGAGGTTATTGGAGGATAGATTTCTATATACATAAAAAATGAATTTCTGTCTGTCTGTCTGCCTGTCAGACCCTTATACACTGAAAATTTATCTTTGTAAAGTAGCTTTCACGCGTTTCGTAAACATGGATTTTGTATATAGAACAAATGTCTCGTATATTGTATGAAACATTTATAACGCTTCTGATCTGGTAAAATACTATCATTACACCTTTTGTAAATGCACGAAATGATTTTCGTGAAGCCCACCCAATCACTGTTTCTCTTTATAATGGTATTCATGGCCGATGGTCTTTGTTGCTGGTATGGGCGGGAATGATTTATCTATCCCAATATAAAAATAAGAGCGCTGTCAAGAGCTAAAACTTCATGCTCATTAATCAGGCTTGTTCTCACGAGTCAGCATGGCCTAGTGAGAATAACCACGGATTCAGAATCAGCACTTCAAAAAATAACTAACGTTCGAACCCCAATCCTGGATTTTTTTTTTGACAAATTTTTTGTCAATTACTTTTTAAGTCGATAACGTAGATCTGTCAGCCTTTCATGCAACCACCAGAGGAACGTTTCTTTTAAATTTGTGACCAAATATTCGTAGCTCTTTTGTATCACTTTCGTTTCTTACGTTCAATCTCTTAAGAATGTTCTTTAGGTGTCAACAAAAGCATCGTGCTTTTGACACAGCGTGTGCCATTGATTACGAAATGTACTGTCATAAAAGTACAAATCAGTTTCGTTGCGGAAAACAACGAATGGATTTGTGAGTACTACCTTCGATTTTGTAGTATGAACTAACGACCAACGTGAAAATTTATATGAAGGGGTTTTTGGGGCTGGGGAAGGTTCTTATGATTGTTTGAGACCCCTACTCTCTTCCAGGAAGGGGGGCACTGATACATAAGTGAGCACAAATTGCATCCTATAACTCGAGAACTAGTCGAGCAAATCGAGATCAAATTTGGCATGTGGGGGTTCTGAAGGCAAGAATGTTTCTATGGTGGTTCAAGACCCTCCCCTTTTGAAAGGGCGGGGGTTCAAACAAATGAAACCTCACATTTTTATGATAATCGAAGACCCCCGTGTGATGGCTTCGAGAATCCAATCAAGCAAATGGAACCAAATTTGGCCATGTGGGGGATTTTGAAGGCAATCATTGTATGGTGGCTTGCGAAAATCACCTGCACCCCTCTGAGAAGGGAGGGCTCCCATGGCACAAATGAAACACAAATTTCTACCACAAAATGAGAATTATCCAGGATACTGCAACACAAAACGTGTAGCCTTCTCGGGTAAGAAGCATGTTTTGATAGTAGAGTTTTGAACCCCGCTTATTCAAGAAAAAAAAAAATCCTTCCGAAAAAAAACCTTAAAATTGCCAGTTACATTAAATGTTGCTTCATTTAGTTGCAAGCGTAGCAGCGCACGCACCGGGTTCAGCTAGTAATGGAATAAGAACTTCCTTCAGAAGCTGGCAAAACACTTCCGAGTTCATCCGTGTTGAAATGAAACAAACGGGTATCTTTGCAGGTACGCTAAATCCTGTCCAAATCATAACGATACTTCCACCAAAATTACTTTTTTATTTAGTTGGCCCTGTTTTGCCTTTCATCACACCAGCGACTGCTGAAGCCATCCGGTCCTTCTAGTTTGAACTTCTTTTCACCACTGAACACCACGTTAGAACACTCATCCTCTCAAAACTGGTATTTTTCAGCAAAGGTAAAACGGGCCTTCATATGACGATCAAGAAGTTTTGGTGCAGGTGCCGTTTTCCTAAAGAAAAATTTGGATCTTCACTCAAAATCTGACAAATCCGACGTTTGGACGGCACTCGGACACAGCCTTTGGTGGACTGCAGGCCATTTGATTTCCATCTTCATCCTCGGTGTCAGAATAGACAGACGTCCGGGTCGTTTCTTAGTGGTATATTTCTTACCCAACCGTAGGTAGTTTTGCACGACATCCTTACTCCTTCCTATTCTTCTGCCAATTTCCCGAAGAGTCATCTGTTCATGGAGGATAGTTACTTGTCCTTGCCCAAATTCAGTTAATCGCTTGTTTTTCGGCATTTTTCCTGCAATTCCAATATTTGTCTGATATAAATTGGCTATGTATTCCTTACAGTACCAATTTCGACGAAAGCTTGAAGTCTTATGTAACAACACGTCCACGGGGAAAGACCGTCTGGCGGTGAATTGCGTCTCTATATTTATTTCTTTTGAAGACGACATCAACAATTGAATCTTGTCACATACACATGCTGTAAGTGATTGAACCGGTCATGAACATTTGTGCTTTCAATACATATTCATTGATATGCGTGTTGCTCAAGTTACTTTCACTGAGAGAATGAAACCATTGAAATCATTTTGTCGTTATATTTATTTCCCGTAGTGTAGGAGTTACAATTTACGGATGGGAAGATGGGTGAGAATTTAAAGGCTTGTTTACATCACACATTAATTTTAAATTCTTAATTGTCTAAACACTTATAACTATACAATTTATGGATTTCAAGCTAAACAATGCATTAGGTCCTAAGTAACATTGAGAGATTCTCTTCGTCGACTTTCTCTTTGATTAATAGCTTGTCTATTGAACGATTTGCTGATGTTGTCGACGTATTAGATCCTTAATCACACTTTATACTACCGTACTGTATGTTGAAAATACGTGAAAATGTTTTTATATAGCCGTAGGAACTCAAAGAGAAAGTCGACAAAGAGAGTCTCTCAATGTTACGTAGGACCTAATGCATTGTTTTGCTTGATTTCTTCTGACTAAAACATTTTTGAAAAAGTAAAAAAGTACACTTACACAGAAGGATGCATTGATGAACAAAATAACGAAGCGTTTCGGAATTCACCAAGGCAGCGTTAAATCTAGCATTCGCAAGTTCAAGGAACTGTACTGGTGCACAACCCGAACACTTTTAAGAAGCAGAAAATAGCAAAACAAGGTGCTAAGCAAAAATTCGGGGCGAAAAATGTGAAAGCCGAAACGTAAATTTGTTCTCATTTTCTCGTAAATAAATTTAATATGCCAAACGCCGTATGAGTAGATTGAAGATATTTGAGTTAGAAACTTAACAGTGGAGCAGTTCCATGCTTTAAAGTCTTTTTTAAACCATGAACAGTACTTTTCAATTTTAAAACCTTCAATTTTCTAACATGTCATGTGAAAGATTCACATTATTATTTTTTGAAATTTGTTAGACACGAGATCATTGAATTTACTTTCCAGCACTGCTGCCATCGATTTATTCAGGTTGGAGTTTTGCTTCTCCTCTGTTCGGGACATAAACCACTGCGAAAAGTAATTTGTTATATTGTAGTATATCCCATATCCTTTGTTTAGTGCATGTCTTTATGCATAGTGAGTTACTTCATCACTATTGAGAAATGATGAAGTACACAGAAAAAAATAATTAATTTTAAGAAGCACGGAAAATTTTCCTTCGTTTAATTCCAAGACAAAGGAGGCGTAAACAACGCAATTGGTTGTTGTCTTTGCTAAGCCTTAGAACAATGTTTGCAATCTTTCATACAACAGGCTTGATTCAGGCGTTATCTGGCTTAAATTCACATAAAATATCCCATTTATTTCTGTCAAATATAGCATTCTCTTTACGTGCATTAGATCAAGTAAAAAATTAAATGTTTCTTTTTATCTGTGTATTAGGTGTTGTTACAGTTATCAATATTGGTTTTTGTTGGCAATGAATCGTCTTTTATTGAAAGTTTTCACTATTTAAACTTTTTAGGGAGTGAGAGCTGTCTTCAAATGCGCGCCCCATATATTTGTCAAAATCGGCTTCTTGGCAAATAAAACAAGCTATGACTTCGATACTATGACACAGAAAAAAATAATTAAATTGGTTGTAGTCTTTGATGAAACAAACAACAATGTTTACAATCTTTTATACAACAGCCTCGATTCAGGCGTTATCTGGCTTGAACTTACATAGAATATCCCATTATTTTCTGACAAATCTATCTTTCCCTTTATGTGCATTTGATAACGCAGAAAATTCAATGTTTCTTTTTATCTGTGCATAGGAATACATTCTCAGCTCATCAACGGTGGCTCAATCTGAGTATTGTTACTTTTCACAAGGCGTCATATGTAATAAAGACTAAGATTTGCTCCTTTGACCACAGAAAAGAAAACAAATATGCTCCCTAGTTGGAATTAGTTCAAAGTAGTTCAAAGAATTAGTTCAAGTAGTAGTTCGGTGCTAGATCTGATACCTCAAAACGCACCACGAATAAGTGGGGACATTTTTTGTTTGTTGGGGCGTAGTACCACTGCGTCCACTGAGTTGAACTTTTGTGGTATAAAGGGCGATACGGTCAAAATTTGGTCAATATCAACTTGACGTATTTCTTTCAATTTTGCATTTAAAAACCTGAACACCCCTAATTTTGAAGGTGTGTGTGTAGAATGTTGCTCCTATTTTGATTTTGGAATTCACTCTTCAGTTGTCAAAATGCAGTCCAAGCAAGAAGAGCAGCGTATCAAAATTTTGCTTGCGCATCGCGAAAATCCGAGCTACTCGCACGCAAAGTTGGCAAAATCGCTAAAACTTGCCAAATCAACCGTTACAAATGTAACTAAAGTGTTTGGGAAACGTTTGTCGACAGCCAGGAAGTCTGGATCGGGAAGAAATCGAAAACCGGAAGCCGCTGAGACGACAAAGAGAGTTGCCGGTAGTTTCACAGCGAAACCCTAACCTATCTCTCCGAGATGCCGCAAATAAGCTGGGTGTATCGTCTACAACCGTGCATCGAGCCAAAAACGAGCCGGACTATCGACTTACAAGAAGGTAGTGACTCCAAATCGCGATGATAAACAAAATACGACGGCCAAAGCGCGATCCCGGAGGCTGTACACGACGATGCTGACGAAGTTTGACTGCGTGGTAATGGACGACGAAACCTACGTCAAAGCCGACTACAAGCAGCTTCCGGGACAGGAGTTTTATACGGCAAAAGGAAGGGGAAAGGTAGCAGATATTTTCAAGCACACGAAACTGTCAAAGTTTGCAAAGAAATATCTGGTTTGGCAAGCCATCTGTACCTGTGGCTTGAAAAGCAGCATTTTCATAGCTTCCGGACCGTCAACCAAGAAATTTACGTGAAAGAGTGTTTGAATAAACGTCTGCTGCCTTTCCTGAAGAAACACGGTTGTTCCGTACTGTTTTGGCCGGATTTGGCATCTTGCCATTACGGTAAAAAGGCCATGGAGTGGTACGCCGCCAACAACGTGCAGGTGGTTCCCAAGGACAAGAACCCTCCCAACACGCCAGAGCTCCGCCCAATTGAGAAATACTGGGCTATTGTCAAGCGGAACCTAAAGAAGACCAAAAAACTGCTAAGGACGAGCAGCAGTTCAAGGCAAACTGGCTTTCTGCGGCGAAGAAGGTGGACAAGGTGGCTGTACAAAATCTGATGGCAGGGGTCAAGCGTAAGGCCCGGCAATTCGGATTTGGAAAAGCGGAAGCCTAACTGAATATTTTTCCTGAATTTTATACTAATTGAACTTGAAAAAGAAATTTAATTTGATTTTTTAAATAAACGATTTCACCGATTTACACGCGTTTTCCCTTGACCAAATTTTGACCGTATCACCCTTTACCCCTGTTTACTATTCTAATTCGCAACTGAAAGCTAGATCACTATTTTCAAGTGATCGAGCCTAAGACGCGTCTCCCAGTCAGGCAAAATTGAGTTTATAAAACCCACCACCTTTCCAGGATTTACCGTCCAAATTTCTGTAGGTTGCATATAGCCACTGTACAGAAATTTAAGTATGCTCTTGTACAAAGCATTACAACTGAAAAGCAGATGTTCCGAGGATTCATAGAACGAAGTGGGGACATAGAACGATTATGGTTTCTACTGAAAATTGAACCCACACAAATACAGTTAAAACATCATATCATCGAACAATAATGTTTGGCTACTTGACATAGTCGAAACAAGATGCCTACTTTATTTTCAAAAGAGGCGTGGAGCTTAATCGATCAATGATTGGAACAATATTTGTATAAGTTTCGTCAACATACTTTGAATGGTATTAAATAGCCACGACTATAAATTCGCGATAGAAATCAGGTGGGTTTTTATCTCAGACTCAGAAGCAAAGTATTTTTATACGCAATTTTTCTTCGGAATCTACACCAAAAAAAATAATCAATATCGATTGGCGCGAAAAATTTCCCCTCGTTTTTTTCCACGCCTAAAGAGGCGTAAACAATGAAATTGTTTGCAATCTTTTCTGCGCCATACTAGATTCAGGCGTTATTTGACCTAAACTTACAAAAAATATCCCATTGATTCCTTTCAAATCTAGCATTCCCTTTATATGCATTAGGTAACGCAGAAAATAAAATGTTTCTTTCTATCTGTGTATTTTTTATGCCTATACTTCTGCAGGTCTTCATTGTTTCCACAATAAAAAGCATTTGAAATGGGCGTTTTTTTTGCAGAAAAAATGAAACGTGGATAATGACAGCGACGTAAATATCCGTACATCAAAAGAAATCTCTTCGATGCTCTTAAGGCAATGGGTTGCTATAGCAATTTTGCTGGGACATATAGGAAAAACATAATTGATTACCATCGGTACAGCCCTTTGGTCATTAAAGAAATTATAATTCCTCCAAAGGTGCACAAAATTTGCTAAGCTATTTATTTTCAGAACAATACAAACTTGTATTGCTGCAAAGGATAGCGCAAGATTATTTGTTCCTAATAAAACAACTGTCCAATCATTGATAACAAAAAACGGCTTTAAAATAAGGAACAGCCTATGTGAAACGACTCACACCTCCAGAATCCAGTAAAAGGCGCGATTCTGGGTGCGTTGGTAGAAGATATATACCATATCAGTTTTAAAATTCATATCTGTTGGCTATTTTCAAAGGGAGGTTAATGAATGTAATTCCCTTCTTCAAAAAAAAAACTATTACAGATTCTGCCAGTGTGGTGGTTCACGTTATCAAGGGAGAGCATCCGGCCGCAATGCAACATGGAGTGAACAGTGAAAAAACTGTGTATAAATCAGAACAAGTAAGTATCGGTTTTCTTATTTGTAACTGTGAGTATTGAGAGTACGAGTATTTTGACGAATGCCAATCATAAGATCAAAACTAAAATGGCCTCCGCTTTCTTGTGACAAAATTTCTTGCAACAAGAGCTCAGAACCCATCATACTACATTATGACTCTCTTTGCTCGGGAATCCCAACCCAAGACAAACCCCCTTTCCATATCTTCACTGACTAAACCTTACGTACACGACCGTCCATCAAGAACCTGATTCATGACCAAAGGCCGTAAGAAATTTTGTTCACAGAAGCTGGTCGAGTGTCTTAACCTGTTGATCCAGAATGAGCTACGCATTAATCTCGGTACATGCTGTTCGAGCAGTTACCAATTAAATCCCATCCTCAAACATTATTAACGGCGTTGACTTACCTTTCTACACATTCACTCACCCAGACCTATCTCTTGCATCAATAAACCATTTATCTCGTTAATTGTCCACCCCAGTAAAGGAACATAATTCACTAATCGTACTTCTCTGTTGCCAACCTCCATCTATTCACTATATCATCTCCACTGTGCACTAATCACTGGGACTGCTGCCTCGGATCTTCCTGTGGATCAACGTATCGATGGATGAATGTTCTTCCACTTCCTTCGCATGACATCGACAGATCATCGGAGCACTCGTTATCTCGCTCTGCTTCCATCTGCTGGTTAACGTCCTTCCCAACAGGTAAGTCGATTTAGAATGATTTATTTCCAACGGTTAGCAATTTTCCATCGCCGCCATGTATGCGCCGCTGATCGATGGGAATCAATTTGGCCAGGAATGTGGGCAGTGCAGTTATGCTTCAGTTTTTGGTGGTTCGGTTTGTGGGGGTCGATGGGATGGTTTAACATTTCAGTATTAAATGTCAAAATGAGATTGGATACTGTGGATTTTTACAGAATTTTGTTATAAATTATAAAATTAAGGTGTTCGGAGAATCTGTTGACGGTTCGTGTTAATGTAAAGTTTGCATTTAAAAAAACGGACGAATTTCAGATGGGTACGAAAAATAAATACAAAAGAGAGTTAGAGGCCCACTTCCTCTTCCTCTTCAATTTATGCGGCACTTTGTGGTCGCACAGCACCGTCGAGAGACCCGAGTCAGTGTTTCGTTAGCAGCCTCCGCCTTTCTCCAGAAGAAAGAGAGAGAGATTATTGTGAATGCCAGTTCGGCTATAGAGGGTGCAACGGTCAAAAATTGGTCAAACATTATTAAGTGCACGCTTATTAGTTGATTATATAAATGATCAATCTTTATTTCATTTTGAACTTCATCGTCTACAAAACACAGAAAAATTATTTGATTAGGCTTCCGATTTTCCAAAAGCAAACTGTCACACGTTTCACACCTTCCATCAAGTTTTTTACCGGTGCTATGTCCACCTTAGTTGATGCTGAACGCCAATTCACCAACTTGAGTTTTCTTTACGCTTGCCCAATATGTTTCAATTGGGCGCAGTTCTGGCGAGTTTGGAGGGTTTTTCTCCTTTGGTAGGATTTGCACACTATTAGCAGTTTACCATTCCTGCGCCATTTTTTGGTAGTGGAAAGAAGTGAAGTCTGCCCAAAACAGCATGGAACAACTATGTTTGTTTAAGTGCAATACGCGTTTTTGCAAACATTCATTTAGATAAATATCTTGGTTGACCGTGCCAGCTATCACGAAACTTTCACTTTTTAGTCCACAAATATAAATCGCCTGCTAAATAAACTGTTTTCGGGAACTTTGACATTTGTTCTGCTTAAACTTTTTGAACCTTTTCTTTTCCGGTTACCGTATAAAACTCTTGACCTGAGAGCTGCTTAAAATCAGTCTTGACGTATTTTTCATCGCCCATTACGACGCAATCAAACTTGGTGAACAAACTCATGTACAACTTACTTGCTCTTCCTGTGGATGTCGTGTTTTACTTATAATCTCGAATTGATGTTACTGTGGTGTTTCTTTGCTCTTTGCACTATTGTCTGGGATTTTCCCAAGTTGTTTCCGATATCTCTTATGGTAAGGTTGGGATTGCGTTTAAAAATGCTTGCTGTCGTGATCGGGCGTCATCATTTCGTCAGATTGCCCTGCGCTCACTGCTCCGTCGTTAAATCAGTACGAAATTAATAATAACTAACTCTTTGGCCATGAAAAGAGCCGTTGATAAAACCGCTACGACGCTGTCCGATGCTGCTGCTGTTGACGACACACCGGAAGAAAGGCAGTATCGCCTGCCTGCTTTACTGCTGCTGGTGGCTCGCCGGATTCTCTGCTGCTTGCTGGTTGATTGCTGGGGTGTCTTCTTCTTCGCTGCGATTCGATGCTGCTTGTACGGCGTTGGAATATTGAATGAGCTCTTCAGATATTTTTTTTACGATTTAATTTCATTTTATTTTGTCCTTTGTGTTTCTTACATGTCATGTTTTTAAGTGTTATAGCAAAAGCTTTTCATCCTTTGATATTTAATTTTACATCTTATGTGTTTTCATTTTGATATGACTATCAGCATTAAGTGTTTTAATTTTATAATCTAATTAACCTATAATTTGATATCCTAGTTTACCAGCGCTCGGATGAGCAGGTGCTCGGAGGCCGCAGCATTCATGATCAAGCATTCGATTAATTTGTCGATGCGGGTCTGGACAGTTTTGCACTCTGCGGCACGATGAAGGTCACGTGTGCTCGTGTCATACGGGGCATCCAAGATTGTCCTCAGCAGTCGATTTGTGACCACTTGCAGCTTCTTCTTGTGGGTCTCGGCACACGTACCCCACACAGGCATAGCGTAGTTGATCACCGGGGCGATGATCGCGTTGTGTACAGCCAGTATGTTCCGCCGTGATAACCGGGATCGTCGGGAAATCACCGGATACAGCGAATACTTCAATAACCCAATGCACCTGTTTTTGAGCTTTTCGGTGTGGGTACGGTACAGTTGCTTGTCGTCGATGGTGACGCCAAGATAGATGACTTCATTCGACCACACAACCGGTTGGCCGTTGACTCGGATGCAGCAGTCAGCAGGTGCACACTTAAAAATTATTCACGGGCTCGGTTAAACATTTTGCTGAATTCACTCAGCATTTTTGTATTTCACTGATAACTCGGCAAAAAATCGAACGATGACGAGTCTCAGCATCACTTGAATCTGAAATATCGAGTAACATCATTATTGAACCGATTCTCGGCATCACTAGCAGCCGAGTACAAACGTTAACCAAAATTCAACCGACCTCAGTTGCCTATCATGCTGAAATATCGGTTTAGCAGTCTGTCAACCGCCATGCGCCATATTGTTTTCATTCCCAAGTGGAGTAAGTCGTATGTTGTTTGTGGAGCGGTGAAAAAACATACATTTATTGGCACTACATCAATTATACTGGTAAAACCTCTTCAATAATTCTACGCCGATTCACCGGGTTCATGGCTGCTTCTCTCCATCCTCGGTTGCGCCCACGCTCTCCAAGTCTTGGCTTACCTGATGCGTCCATCTAGCTCGCTGTACTCCACGCCTTCTTGTTCCAGCCAGCCAGCGGATTTGACGCAAAACACCATCTATGCAGGGTATTGCCTATAGGCATGAAATATTGAATATTTCGATGAAAATCTTATCCAAAATTTCGAGTATTTACACACAATTTAACCGAAATCTCGGTAACCCTCATTTTTGTTTGTTTTGAATTTTAACCGGTACATCAGTTTGCTCATGCCGAGATTTCCAGCTAACTAAATGAATTTTCAGTTTGACCCAAACCGAGATTATCGGTTAACATAATAAAGCCGAGATTGAAACCGAGTGGTCGGCTGTGCGGATCTCGGTTTCAGAAAGCCGAAACTCGGCATAAAATTCTAAGTGTGTGCACCATCAGACGCTGTAGAATGAGCCGCTCGAAAATCTTACTAACCGCTGACAGTAGCGTGGTAGGGCGATAGCTGGTCGGTGCTATCGGGTCCTTTCCAGGTTTCAGGATAGGTATAACTTTCCCTACCATCCACCTCGTCGGAAAGTGGTCCAACTGGAAGCACCTATTGAAGATTCCCGCCAGGAAGCGGAGCGCCTTAACGGAAAGCTTCTTCAGCACCAGGTCGACTTGCTCATCGAGCCGACGGATGGTTCGTTGAACTGCAGCTTCGTGGGGAATCACCATGCTGGCACCGAGGTTGTGCGCTTCGACGAGCTTGCTGGCGCTGGCGTTGGCCTTCTCCGACGGTGATACCAGAATGCCAACGGTGTTGTCCTTCAGTGGTGGGACTGTTTTCGGCCTCTGCTTCAGAATTTTTGCAATCTTCCAGAATGGCCGGGAGTGGTCGCTCATTTGGGCGATGCTGTTGGCAAACTGCTTGTTCTTGATGGTCGCCATGAGCTCCTCAGTGCAAGCCATGTTTCTTTTATAGCTAGCGTTCGCCTGTCGCAACCAATCAGAATCAACGAAAGGAGAATTGCAAAAAGGCAATTCTTCTTCATGTATTTTTCCGTATTTTCGATTCTCAGGGGAGTGAAAACAGATGTTTATTTTAACGTAGGACTACGTTTTTCTTTTCTATACCGGGTGCCGTTTCAAAATTTTGAAAAATGAGAGCGTTACGCAAAAGTGAAAGGTTTTTGAACGCTTATAGCTCTCGTTCGACTTCACATAATGACTTCAGTCATACACCATTTGAACAAAAAGACTCACAAATTTTTCGCATTGAAATTTGAAAGAAGTTCAATTACTATAAGTAGTTCAATTTTTCATTTGAAAATGACCATCTTTTGCTCCCATACAAATTTGCATATCAACAGGTTGAAAAATGTGTTTTCCCTAGCAAGGTCATAGGGAACGAGTAACAAATGTCTTCTTCTTCTTCAAAATAACTTTTCCCCGTCTCACAAAAATTTCTGAACGCACAAAGCTATTGGTCGAAAATGACATCATATTTGCTCTACGCTCTGATTGGTTCATACTGCCGCATTTACCGTGCCAGCAATTGCGAAACATGTGGGAACGACCAACCAATCAGTTCACGCTGTGCATCCGTATGCGACAGACGTGTAGGCGAAGCATGTCGGTGGAAAACGCTGCCAGTGAAAACAAAATGACCAGAATCATCCCACATCACCTGCAGATGGCCAGCCACAACGATGAGGAGCTGAACGAAGGAAGAAAGCCCAAGGGGAATCGCACTATTTCTCCCGCGTCAATTAAATCCGTCCTTTTCAGGACGACCAGCTTACTAACTAAAGAGTTTGGTTGAAGTTTTCTCTTGTGCTGTTTGTAATTCAGGCTCGGCTGAACAAAGCATTCATTAAACTCCAAGCCCCGGAGTGTATCACAAAGAACTAACGAACGAAATTGACGAATCCTGGTTGAACAAATAAGAAGACACCGAGTGGTGATAAATCTGACAGCTCCCATTTTTAGAGTATAGGACGAACATTTTAAAATGCTTCTAAAAAATTCAAATGAAACGCTAATTAAAAGCGGTTTATTGTATGATCGAAGAAAAATCCGGAACTGTACAATTCCTATTGTTCAGTTCTGAATTATCCTTCCATCATACAACAAACCGCTTTCAATTAGAATTCCATTATTTTTATTTTATTTTTATTTGCTGAAAATGTCTTTATTGATAAGATTTGCATTTTTCTTCAATCATTCAACAAACCGCTCTTAATGAGAATTTCATTTAAAGAATTTAGAAGCATTTTAAAATGTTTGTCCTATACTCCATGTCCATGGGAGCTGCCAGATTTATCACCACTCGGTTTCATATTCTTTTTTGATCTTGGATTTGTCAGTTCTAGAAGGGATAATTCAAGCCGGAACTGCGACACGTCAGAAACCGACCATGTGGTTGAGTTCGTCATAGTTCCTAGTTGTGCATACCGGATTAGTTGCTGTCAGTGGCAAGCAAATTAGGCAATTTCTGTTAAGTAAATCATCCATTTAGCGTGCACTAATTAAAACTAATTACTGTGGCACAATGGCTAAAGTTCGTCCCCTTTGATGCAATTTGTATCACACTACCTTCGTTGGTACCGCCTTCTTTTGTTCAATAGCATCCGACGCCATAACATACCAACTCTTGGCAGAATTTTGATTCAGTCTTACAACAGTCGTGGAGCTGTGCAGTGACTGTTGCAACGCAGCAGGTGGCAGCAAGCATCCTGGAGGGTGCACTGGTGATCAGTTGTGGCCCAAAGAGGCGTTGGTACAGTTGGCTGTTGGTACCGATTCTCGTTGGTACCGAATATTCCTCGCAGCGAGAGGAATATTTTTCCTAAAGCCTGCAATTTGGCGGGAAAAAGCCGCCCGTAACGATACAAAATTCCTCAAAAGCCCAAGTGGAATCACAAACTATTCCTCCCCCGTCAACTAAACCCGACCTTTTCAGGACGACAAAATCAGTTTATTAACTAAAGAGTTTGTTTGGTTGTATTTTTCTACAGTGTTATTGGTAATTGAATATAGCATTCATTTACAAAGAACGTTGAACAACTAACGAACGAAATTCTAGAATGGATAATTCGAGCTGAACTGCGACACGTCAGAGACCGACCATGTTGGGTTCGTCGAAGTTCCTAGTTGTGCATAGCGGATTAGTTGTTGGCAGTGGCTAGCAAATTAAGAATATTTCTGTTAAGACAATTTAAATTGTGGCTCAATAACAGAAGTTCGTCCCGTTTGATGCAATTTGTATCACATTGAGTTCATTGGTACCGCATTCTTTCGTGCAATAGCATCCGACGCCATTACCAGCTCTTAGCAGAAAATTTGATTCAGTCTTACGGTAGTCGTACTGCTGTGCAGAGCACAATGTGCTGTAGCAAAGCAATAGGCGAGCGAGCACACTGGTACACTGGTGAGCATTCGTTATCCAGAGAAGTTGGTGCAGTTGGTTGTTTGGGCCGATGCTCCCGTCAGCATCGCTGTGAGAAAGAAGGCTGCTTGAGCCTACGAGTTGATGGGAAAAACCCGCCCGTGACAACGTCCAGAACGGGACAAGAATAATTTTGAGATAATGAAATGTCGAAGCATAAATATGGCTGCAAGTATGTCTTTCAATAGTTATCTTCTACGCGTTAAAGATTGTGGCCCTCTCAACCATCGTAGAAAATACAATTAGGGCCGTATCATTATTAAAACCAAACGATCCTTTTAGGGCCACCAAATGCTATCTAGAGAGTTAACAATAGAATTTTCTTACATATTTACTTCCCAATGCTGATCTATCGTTCAATTAGCACCACTTCGGCCTAGACGTCTATCGGCAATAATAGACTTTGAATCCCCAAATAGAGAGCTAGCTAAACACGAGGTTTCCGAGCGAACCGAAACCGTGGTCAAGTAAACCATCCTCATGACGAAATGAAGATGTGGCCGTAGCTGTTCCCTTGAACCCAAAATGGCCCTTTTCAGGACCATCAAAACAACTGGAAAGAGAGTTGACATGTGTTTGGGAGTGCTGGGGGCTTGGTTTTGGGGTGTTTGATTGCGAAAAATATCTTTCGTGTGCCGAAGCCGTAATGTTTTCGACATTAGCAGTGTTGTACACATAGGCCGTACAAACCGTATGCATTTGGGGGTGAACGAAACCAGTCTCTTTGGTAAAAGTTTCCCTAATGTCTAATAACTCATTCGCATTACAAGGGATATTACGTGATATAGAGTATCTTGATATCATATGTCAAACATATTATTTGCAGTGAAAGCAAGATGTATGAATGTAGATACCAAGACAGGCTATATCAATAAAAGTGTAAAGGAATTAGATTTGGAAGGAAACCAATGTCGGCCACTCTTTAAACAATCAAGCGATCTATATTGCACATTGCTTCGTAGTCCTACGTCAACTTTGCGTACAACCCCATTGGGCTGTCCCTTATAGTTTTTTAATTAATCCGTTCAGAATTCTTTGCTGGATTGAATTTCTGTTGCTAATAAGACTGTGATAAAACACAAAATGCTCCGTTATGTGTTTATTTGATGCTCCTCTATCGTATCCTACACTGTCCACTATACATCCGGTGTCTGCGGCTTCCTGCTTTCGGTCTCCTATTGATCCCAGCTTCCTAGCAGTCGTCAGACGTTTTCCAAACACTTTTGTAAAGCTCGTCACGGTTGATTTGGCAATATTAAGTGATTTTACCAAGTCGGCGTGGGAATAATTTGAAGTTTGCTTATGCACATGCAAAATTTGGACAACTGAATAGAAAATGGCAAAAACAAAATAGAGTCAACATTTCGTACAGATACACCTACAAAATGTGGGGTGTTCAAATTTTTTGAATGCGCGATTAAAAAAACTACGTCATGCTTGAGTCGACCAAGTTTTGATCGTTCCACCCTTTATCCAGCGAACACAAAGTGCCTCGCGATGTCCAACTTCTTCGCTTTGGAATGGAGTTGACGGTTTGAAAAACGATCGTACGTAGTTGCTTGACGGACTTCGCCATGGAGTATAAGGCTGTGTCGATTTTCAAAATATATCAAACTTATTTACGCAGATAAAAAACTATGGTCGGAAAGGTTTCAAAATAAATATCTGATGCCATTTTGGAATTCAAGCTTGCGGCTTCTGCTGCGTAAAAAGTAAAAAGTACTGATATGTGGATATTTTTGGTAGGATGACATGATTATGGAATCTAAAATGGTGGCTCATGCTTCGTTATAAGTTTTACTTGCTGGCACTAGGGTATATACAAAATTTACGTACGTTTTTCAAGGCGCTCAAAATCTTTATTTACATATTGTAGGTAAAGTTGACCAAAACTACAAGCGCTATCTATTGATGGATTAATATTTCTTTTTTTTTTGGGGCTTTTAAAACCTTTAGGTTATTTGTTGTGTTTAGTGTAAGAGGTATGGATGTCAGCCACTACGCCGGTGACACCCTCGAGCTAAGGGCTGACATATTGAGCAGGTTTTTTCGTATGCAAAAAAAAATCAGTGGGTTTGTGTACAAGACACGACCGGTTGACGTAGACTACGTTAAACCAAGTGATGCATTATAATGTCAATTAAATTCTGTGTGATGAACTGCAGCGAAACGCAACCGCCGAATTTGCATAAACGGCAACCGTGGAGAAATCAAAATTTCCTTTATCGGATCCAGTGGTGGAAGAGCTGGATGCGATGGAAAAGGCGGATATCTAAAACCATTCGTCACGGCTAGCGCAGGTTCCTTTCCTTTTGTCATGCTTGAGCGACAAGTTGCGCATACAGCCAAGCCTTCAACGGATATGCCTGTATTGGCCAACACCTCGGCTTCAACGGTAGTGACCGGTTAAAGGTCATTCATAAACCACAACCTATCACAAACGCCGCACGGAAAACCAAAACGATTTTTCACAAACCGTTTGGTGAACTCCTTTGACGCTCCCTCTAAGTTCAGTTCGAATAACTCTGCAAAGTTTGATGTTTGTTACGAGTTGGTATTAGATCTCGCAGAAGAAAGAGGTGAGTTTTATAAAATACATTACTCTTTGCAATGGGTATGGGAGAAAAGGTTGGTTAATGTATGATAAATTCTTATAAATATAAAATAAACACCTGAGAAAATAATCACGTATTAAAATATGTTCAGCGCATTATTTGTATCGATATCATTTGTAGGTTCGTATGATGTAAAAGCACGCGGCGCATGTCATCACCAGAATACAATCAATACTCTGTTGAAATTTATTAAGACAGGGAGCGATAACATAGAGAGATATTCATTTGCTATGATGACATGCACTTTGTCAAATTGATTTAAATTTAATAAATATCAATTTCCTACCTCGAGTTGAAGGACCTTCTCCAGCGTCCCAACTAGTTGTTGGCAACGCATTACCTCTTGCTGCTTTCAATTTCGCCCGATAACTACGAGCTCGCTTGGCATCGGTGCATGGTCGTTTCGGAGGATTTCCCGTATGTTCGCGCTTTATGCGCTTCCTGAAGCTGCGCAAGCGTTCTGGATCAAATCGGTTAGGCATTCTCACTTTCACTATGTTTTTCAAAAAGTTTTAATTCCTAGAGGTAGGACTCTATCCAACGCGAATCGTTAACACAACAGAACAACTGTTTATAACACACTACTAATTGGAATTAACAGAGAATGTTGGTTCGGAATATCATGTTCGACATCGAAAGTGGTGCCCGTGATAGGGAATTTGTGTGGTTTAAGTTATGCGACGAAGGGAAAACAAGTTTTGCTAATACCACTGGCTGCCAATTGACAATTTGAAACGAAAATTAACAATGCCCCAAGGGCTGAACTGTAAAGGTTACTAGAACATAAAGAACATCAAACATATAAAACACAAAAAACATTTAAAACAAAGCTGAAGAGCCCACTGGGCTAAAACTCTTAAAATTGTAAGTTAGTATGTAAGACAAATGAATGGAAATCAAAAACAAATTTAGTAGTAGTAAGTTTTGCTAATACCACTGGCTGCCAATCGACAATTTGAAACAAAAATCCCAATCAAACAAACTCTCAAGCTGAGAATATTAAATTGAAAGTAGCAAAGATGGAATTGTATCTGGTAGGATTTTTCGGTGAAAATGAATCAAAGCGCACACTGTTGCCTAGTAACGACTTGGCAAAATCCAATATGAATGCCAATCGACCGAAATGTAAGATGAACTCTTATTTAAATAACTCTCTTAAATTAGAAATTGAATTGATTTATTCATATTGATTCATCGCGGGTTGCGCAAACCAGCTAGGATAAAATTTTCACCGACGGAGAATTGTCCTGCTCGCCTTCCATGGAGGCTCTCTCGCAAACAGTAGCGTTTTTACAGTCGTTACGAACAAATCGGCATTAGATTAAATGGCGCACAAACCGAACGAAATATTAATTTAATTCTTATATAACTATTAGTGGGTTGCGCAACCAGCTGGGTAAAATTTTCGCGACGGCTCGTCCTCCATGGAGGCGTTTTCGCAGTTGCGGCGAAAGAATCGGCACCATGATATTAGGCGCACAAACTGAAAGAAATAAAAGTTTAATTCTTGTATAAACAACTCTTTTTATTGAATTGGTTGTCCTCAAAAGGACAGATTATCAATTTACGGATTGCGCCAACCTGCTGGGGTAAATTTTTACCGACGGCTCGCCCTCCATCGAGCACCGAACTAAATTTAAGATTAGTTATTTATTACAACTCTTTTATTTCAATTTATTGTCCTCAAAAGGACAGATTATTTCCACCTGCTGCTGCTCGCCTCCAGGACGCTTTCCCCCAAAAAGCAGCGTTTTCGAAGTCACGGCGAAACAATCGCCACGATGAGGTAAGATGGCGGCTTGCACAAACCGACGCGATTGTGCGCCCCCATAATCCGCCATTTTACCTCATCGCGACGATCGCTGTTTGGGAGAGCCTTGGTACTTCCCACCACCAGCTGCTACGCGACACGATCTGCTACGCGACCACCAGCTACCTCTGCGACCAGCTCTGCTGCCGCAATGCTACCAAACGAATGAGACAAAAATTTTGCGAGACGTACATGGAGAGACGAATGACATGATTGGTTAAAATCCCTCTCTAATACAAAGAAGAAAAAGATGATGCAAGACGTTCCTTGCTTCGATTTGAAATCTGTGATAGGAAATTTGGTAAATTTACTCTGCAAAATGACATTATAAGACATCACCTTATATTTGCGTTATTTTCAATAGTTTGCTAATGTTTGACAATTGAATTGAAGCGCGGTAAAATTTCCGACCGATTGAGGAAGAAATCATGTAAATCTATCGTGGATTGTTTGAGTTATTCGCGTACAAAACGTACGGTTTTTCGTGACGGTCGCAATATTTTAGATTTTCATTTGACACCCTACCCTTGCCGTAAGACGTAGCCTACGTCAAAAATGGAACTGACGCCACCATTTTGGATTCCCAAATGGCGTCAGACATCGATTCCGGTATCAAGACGCCATCTGCTTTCTAAAAATATCCATATTGCAGGGCATTAGACAGTATTTCTCAAATAACATTTCAGAAGGCACCATCATGGAGTCATCAATGTCGTCAGATATAGATTTCCAGCCATTAAAAGAAGATATTGAAGGGCATTTGATAGCGAGGCAGCGCCAATATTGTCCTAGTTTGGAATTACAGTTCTAACACATTGATTATGTACGCTAGTCCCAAGCATCATCTGTTGTTTGTTTGTGTAATAGCTGCTGATCTGGCAATAACGGAGTATCAACCTCCAGCGGTCAATCATGCACATGCTCATGCTGCTGCTCATAGAAGCGGATTAAATCTGATTAGCGTGCTGTATTGCTCTCTCACACGCTTTTCAAACAACAGGTGTGAAAATCGAATTCGATTCGTATTGTCTCACCCGGGATAAGGTTTACTTATTGCTATAGTATCGAGATTGTCAGCCCTGGGCTGGTTCATCTCCCGTCGTAGTCACTCTAATACCTTTTTGGGTATTTTCGTAATTCGTTCGGGGGTGAGATTCGAACTTGTGACTTTGGCGTGGAAGTATTGATGCTTACCACTATGCCGAGGTCACCCTCTACCTGGATAAAGTGTGGCCCATTTAGTATTGGAAAAAACATTTTTGATTCTTACAACGACCCTAGTGGCCGGACTTATAAACTATGACATCTTATGTGTTCCCTATAACAATAACAACATCAGAAGTTCTTTTTTGCGGTGCAGTTCAAACGTGTTTCAGAGAAATACAAAATGGAAGAAGAAAAAATAAAAGTAATTGCGCACAATCATTTGGAAAAATCTTCGGGGTCTGGGTCACAACCATTGGCGGAACTGGGCAATTAGTCTGGAGGGGGCCTGCCCGAAGAATTTTTTTCGTGTATAGGAATATTGAAAAGAGGGATGAAAGTAGCGTAATTGTTTAGGACATGTTATTTTTATTAGAGAATCAGAACAGGTTCAATCGAATAATTAGATCTATTCGGCGCCTTGGTGAGTTGAGATGCCTTAAGAGAATCGAGTGTGGTGAATATATACCTCGTATTATTCCGTGTGGATCAGATGGAGAATGTAGTCACTTTATTCGATTCTCTTGCGGCTTCTCAACTCATCCGAGGCGGAGAATAGACCTGAATCTATATAGAGTCAAGTTTAAACTAAAAATTTTAAAACTACAAAGAACAACATTGAGTCAATGCACATTTTAAATATCTTCAAAATTGTGTCGGTTGATACTGATTCCTTCAGAACACCGAAAATTTAAAAGTAACATTAAGCTAAATTTCTAAAGAAAATCCAAACAATTTGAATATGAATTCCGAGGATTATTTCATCAAAAACCGACTGACAACTTCACGGCAGTTCGAAAGAAACATTCATGGGTAATTTGAGGTTAAACTCCAGGGCATCGAAATTCCTTGGAAATTGTTTGAAAATATCGAAAAAGAATATAAACAACTACAGTATAGGCCAAATTAACAAATGCATCGACCGTTTCGATCTGTATTGAATTTATAAATTTTCATGTACAGTCTTCAAAATGGCATCAGACTGGGCATGTTTGGCAAAAATTTGGTTTTTAAATAATTTAAGAATTGAAAAGTTCTACAAGAATGAATTGTTTGGAAAAATTATTCATTCTTATGAAATTTTTGTATTTTGTAAAAGAATATAAATGTTTTTAAAATTTTCTAAGATGATGGATCAGAGGTAATTTTGAAAACTGTGTTTCAAAATTTATAAACTCAAGACAGTTTATCAGGTTACTTCTGAGCTACTTTAAAAATTTCTGCTTAATCCATCTTTTGAGTGCTGACATAGGAAATGTCAGATATGACAATTTTGTATGAACAGCTGTAGATGTATTTAATATTTTTGCCATCAAGAACCCAAAATAGCCAACACCAATAACGCCAAAATAGAAGCTTTTGATTTAAAATCAAATCCTTTAATGAAACTTTAAGAATAAATTTTAGACAACTGTTATAAGAAATGTGAATGGAGTTGTGATAAAATTTCCAAGGAAATATTGAGAAGCGTTTTAAAAATATTATCGGAACTCTGTATCTACTAAGTGAATGCAGATGGGAACACACTGGGAACACACAAGCTGTTATAATTCTTAAAAAAATAAAAAAAATCGACAAGTCCTGCATTGCGGTATCACTTATTTAAAATATTTTTTTTTAATAAAGAAAAGAATAGATAAATAATAGGTTCAACAGGTTAAAAATATTTTCAATAAAAGGCAGCCTCATGTGCGGCAAGATTTCCCCCTATATTAATGAATAACGTTTTACAAAAAAGTCGAAGAAATTACTAAATTTCAAAACTTTAATAATCTTATAACCAATTTCAGGAAATTTAAATACATTAAATATCATGAACAATGATGTTTAATTAATTTCATTGGTAGCGTTGTGAACAGAGTGTGTACTGAGTTTTTTTCCTTGTGTGGAGCTGCATGACAGCTTGTTTGTCAAGGCTGGACTCTTTCGAAACATTCCCTATTACTAGGACGAATACCATAGTTACACTATCATATGTCAACCGCGTGAGCACCATTTGAAGTTTTAATCTAAGTAGACTATTATATAATTATTTAAAACACATCCTTGAAACGCCGTTCAGAATACTGTCTATGTTGACAGTGCTGAAGTTTCCTCCAGCAATAACTCTTAAATTACTATTTGCATTTCATCGATACTGTGTTGTGAATAGTTCAATTATTACAATTACCTTTTGAGGATGACACACAGGCCCATAATGTAGACTATGTCGATAACTAGTAGTACTGAAGTCAACCCCAACAAATATTATGATTACAGGAATTTACCTGATGGTATGTTAACCTTACTTCTAAAACTACATTTTTGAAAATATTATCGTTAATGAATGAACTTCTATCTCCATATTTTGCTTATTTACATTCGTTAGTTTCGAAACTTCTAATCAATCTGGGGTATATATACTCTACTTAATTTTTCGTACAAGAGAAAATGATATTGTGAATTTTAAATCGCCTTTAAACAAAACTCATTATTGTAAAACTTTCTTTAATAATAAAATTAAAATACGTACATAGAAAAGTGTTTCAAATCTTATTTTTCAACTTATTAGGGTCTAAATCTTTCCGTCGCTATTATTTTAGTTATGAGTCTTGACGTTTTAATATTAATAGAATTGAAACTAAGAAGGGAATAATTTTTCAAATACCTACAAGTGAACAAAAAAAAAAGTAAATGGAATTAATAAATCAACATTTTACAAAAAAAACAACACGATATACTAGTTCTATGCACATGCCTACTAGTACATTCCAAAGTGGGCTCTCTGCGTTCTAATTTCGATTTTGATTTGGTAAACTCTTGAACCCCGAACGATATCTAGGTTCACAGGCGTAGCCAGAGAGAGGGCAGTTGGGTACGACTGCTTCCCTGACTATGCAATCAAATTTAACCTCTGGCCTCTGGGAAATTACCTCTGAGAAATTACCTCTTGGAAATTATTTCTGGAAAATGAACTTTGAAAAATAGCATCAGGAAAATACGGGAAAGAAATAATTTCCCGAAAAACAATAGAACAAAGATTAACTCACGAAAATGGCGTCTTTTGAATGGGCTCTTAGAAATTGTTTCAGAAAAGTAATTACTTCCCTAAAACAAGAGGAACACATATTTACTCTGGAAAATTGGTCAATCCAGGAAAAGACCTCTGGGAACAGGATTCCTGGAAATGGCGTAGCATCAGAAAAATAGTTACCGGAAAACAATCAATTTCCAGAAAAAAAGAAGGACAGATATCCGCTCTGAAAAATTAGTCATTCCGGAAACTGGCTTCTGGGTAATTGTTCCGGGAAACGACCTCTAGGGAAAGACCCTGGAAAATGATTTCAGTAAAGCATTTTCCGAAAAAACGAGGACAGAGATCCGTTTTGGAAAATTATTCATTCCGCGAAGTGGCCTCTGGAATGGCCTTTCACGAAATAGTGTAAAACTAAATACCGATAGGCAATAGTTTGGAATTTGGATATTGTCTATAGATCGGGAATCGATGATCAACACAATGTTAAAATCCAAGATGGCGGCTTCTGGTTGTCTCGAGCAATGTGAATTTAATGTTGATATATAGGAATTCTCATGGATCTAATTACCGTTAACTATGGTTTATATCGATATACCAACATTACATCCTGAAAGGAACAGTGGAGTAAGTGAAAAGTGTGGGGAATCGGGTAAACGCAGTTTACTCCTACAGAAATAGTTACTCGATCAAACTATTTCTGAAAGGTCGGTATCGTGTTCGAAAGAAATTTATTTTTCCATCTCCCCAACTCATGTTAAATTCCGTTAATTGAAACGGAAAATTAAAGAATCGAAAATAAATTTCTGCAGCAGTATCCACCGGAAAAGAAAGAAAAATAACATTGGAATTTCTAAGGTTTCCACGCAAACTAAAGGGAGCTGTCAATTTTACTTTCGGACACATGTTCCGCTTGATTATTCCGTAAGTGAACGTGACATTTTGTTCCATGTAGATCAATTGTCAAAATTCCGTAACCTCTCTATTTTTTGAGTCGATACTGGCCTGAAGGCAGCAAAGTGCAAAAACAACTTACACAGGGAAAAAATTGTACAATTCCGTAGAGATTATGAACAGTGTTTCATTTCAAATTAGAAAAATATTATGAAAAAATCCTGGGGGGGGCCTACAGAATTCTGGAGGGGGCCTGGCCCCCTAGGCACCCCCAGTAGTTACGCCAATGGTCACAACTTGCTAAACTTTTGGGTTTTCTCCGAAATACCATGTGGGATGTTTAGAAAAACTACAGAGAAACTTTGTCGAGGGATCGCAAGCCTCAAAGCAAGCGTCGGGCGGGTACTGTCAACCGTCAACTGCGAAACAAAGTCATCAAGAACATTAAGGCAAACCCAAACATACCAGACCGCGATTTGGCCAAAAAGTTTCAAGCCGCACGCAGTACCGTGCAACGGATTCGTCTCCGGGAAGGCTTCAAGTCATATCGTGCTTGTAGACAACCAAATGGGGATCAAAAGCAGAACAATGTGACCAGAATCCGTTGCCAGAAAACTGTATGATCAGGTGGTGACAAAATTCGGGGCTAAGGCTTAGGAGACTTTCTTGTCAAATACAAGTTTGTGTTTGCAGACAAATTTGCACGTAAATACATAATTTGGCAAGGCATCTGTAGTTGCGGTAGGAAGACCAAGCCCAAGGAACATTGCTGGTTTTAGCATGGTTTTATAGCATTCTTGAAGTCTAATTCATGCTATTTAGAACCCTTATAAAACCAAAATTGTTACTTGGGAAGGTTTTCATCACTGATAAGACGTTTCATTCAGAGCTGTACAGAACGGAATGTCTTCAAAGCGAATATTGCCATTCATCAGATCCCACAATGAACCCGTCATGTTTTGGCCAGATCTTGCAAGTTGTCATTACAGAAAAAAAAAAACCATAGTATGAAACCAACGGGATTTACCAAAAGAACTCAACACACCAAACTGTCCCAAGCTAAGATCGATAGAGAGATTTTGGGCTATAATGAAAAGGAAGCTGAAGGTGAAAGGCAGTGTCGTCAAAAATATCAACGAAATGAGAACCAAGTGGAAAAGATTGCCAAAACGATGGATGAGAATTATTTGCGCCGGTTGATGAAACTTGTTCCGGGAAATGCCCGCAAATTTCTTCGAAATCGAGAAGATTTTTTTTTTGCATTCTCCCTCTAAAGTTCACAAAAAGTCCACATTTTAGTTATAACAGAATACTATTTTGTAAGTGTAAATCAGAAATATGCGCAATAGCCTATGTTGCAATTCTAACTAAACCACACCTTAATATCGTATCATGTACTTCATTGCTTCCCACAGATAGTCAGATAGCTTTTGCTAAAAAAAGAGCCAATGGCTTCTGTATTAGTTGTAGTTCTTTCAGATAAACTACAGGATAGTGACTTTTCTCTACAAATGAATAATGTTTTGTACAATTTTCTGAAGAAACATATGAGCATTTCTCATGGAAATTCCACAGCTTCCTGATTTAGCTACATGGGTCTCCCCCATGTTTAAGTTCTGGTTCATGTTTAAGCCCTATTTTGTATATTTTTTGTGTCGTATCCATCGCCAAATTCAAGTTAAAAGAACCTTTATAAGACTATAAAGATTTTTAAAATATTCTAGTGAAAAATGTTATGACCATTTGAGAACCTTCATAAAACCTATTGGCTGCCATGATAACTAGCATACGGCCAAATGGCCACAGCTGTCAAACTTCACTGTGATATTGTGGTTGTTCTGTTTTGTGCGATTTTCTGCTCTTCTGATTCATTTGGCAGTTGATAATACCTAAGAAAAAAGTTGAAGTGCTTTGTTTGATTGTAAAATATCCAAAATAAATTTAATTTTTAACAGCATATCATGCTCCAAATCATATGCATTTTTAAATATATCGTGAATATTGGCCTGTGAGAAGTCTAAAATGACTACCCCTCGGAAATTATTAAGGTAATCTGAACTAATGCCGAAATAAGTCTCCAATCTCCGATCATGTGCAAGACATTAAAAATTCTAGGCATATATTTTTCCACATTTGAATTAATTCTTACATTTCACTGTTTTGTCAAAAAGCCAAAATAACTTCACAATTACTACTTTTAAACTATTTGCCGTTTAATGCATTTACTTGAAACAAAATGGTTTTGAAACGCCTTTTCAACTGATAATAATAAGATATTATAAATGAGTCCTAAAACGGCATTTGTAAACAACGTTTTACGAGTTCATAAAATGGAAATAAAAACTTTGATAGGAGTAAAAGGAAATAAAATAACAAATTTTTTGAGATATTTGTTAGCAAACTGTGTAGGTTCTTGTAAACCTGACTCAAATATGAAACCTATTGGCACCTCTTGGTGCCATAATAAAACTAAATGATTTCTATTAATTTTCATGAAACTATAATAAAACTGATTAAAGCGGGATGGTGTTGGCAATGTTACTTGAGTAAGAAGGGTCCTTAGACTGATGTAAATTTCGAAATTTTCACTTCCCTATGTTCCCAATGTTTACCTTTGTCCAATTAAGATCCTTCTGAGCCTTCCAAAATTTTAACTCATTCAAAATGAAACAGCCTATACACAAACAACTTGAAATTTGTAAAAAAATGAGTAGGTGAACAATATATTTGTAATTTCATCGCTCTAAAAATCGCTTCATTGATCTGCGTTCAAAACATTTAGGTTTACGAAATAATCATTTCCTAGCAAAAACTTTGTAGAAAACCACTTTTCAAATATATGTAAGGCATAAAAACCGTAAACTTCAAGCTCCTTGTTCCGTATATGTATTTTCCGCTAGAAATTGTTGCCTCATTAACACCGGATCAGTACTTCATTTTCACGGATAGTCTCAGTTCTATAGAAGCTATTCGCTCATTGTGGCCGGTAAAGCACTCCTCGTATTTTCTCATGAAAATACAGGAGCTTCTAAGTGCTTTATCTTCGCGTTATTTTATCATCATCTTTGTATGGGTCCCTTCTCATTGTTCAATTCCGGGCAATGAGAAAGCGGACTCGCTTGCAAAGGTGGGCGCTATGGAAGGGGATATTTGTGATCGACAAATCGCCTTCAACGAATTTTTTCCTATTTTTCGTCAACAGTCACTCGTCAGCTGGCAGTGTAAATGGAGTAAAGGAGATTTGGGGCGATGGCAATATTCTATCATCCCAAAGGTGTTGAAGAAATCTTGGTTTAGGGGGATGGATGTGGGTCGAGACTTCATTCGTGTCATGTCTTGCCTCATGTCCAATCATTATTCTTTGAACGCTCATTTATATCGGGTTGGGCTGAGCGACAGCAATCTCTGTGAATGTGGACAAGGCTATCAGGACGCAGATCACGTTATTTGGTCTTGTTCTGAGCATCGTGAGATCAGATCGGGGCTTTATGATTCCCTTCGGGCTCGAGGTAGACAACCCAATGTGCCAATTCGAGATATTTTGGCTGTACGTGATTTGGAGTACATGAAACTCATTTATGTGTTCTTGACTAACATTAGCTTTAGATTGTAGTTAGTTTAACCTGTATGTTTAGTTTAAGTTTTTTTTTATCTGTGTACGTGTGTGTGTTTTTTTTCTTTTTTAAAAAATGTTCAAGTCAAAAGAAAACCATAAATTGTATAGTTATAAGTGTGTCAATAATTTAGAATTTAAATTTAATGTGTTGTGTAAACCATACTTTAAATTCCCACCCTCTTTCCCATCCGTAATTTGTGATTCCTATTAACCTCGAGACGGCCGCGAGTAATCGGCTCTATCCTCCTAACTTTAGTTTTAAGATAAATGATGTATAAAAACATGAAAATTTGGCTCTGTAAAGTTGATTCGATTGAGCCTGTACAAATAAATGATTAATAAAAAAAAAGAATTGAAAAAATATTTTAACTCTCTGCGAAGTAATACAACATAGGTATTTAATTTTAGTATAAGAATGAATCCATGTAAGAATTATCTATGTAACAAAACGGTCTACTATTGTTTGACGTCGAATAAATAAACTTGCCGAATCTCGAAAATCTGTTCCGTGGTATCGGTGGCAGTGTACCCATAAAACCAGCTTGGTGTTTCCCCTTGAAATCCTTTGAAACTGCTTTGGACCATGCTTCCAATCTCACCCATCAAGAAAATCAATCGGGTCATTAAACAGCGATGGTTCATTATTTGATAGAACGTACAAAAATGAAAGCTGCAAAACTAGATTTGTTCCTTTTCATCTGCTCCGGAAGACAGAACAATGTATAGCAAAAATCCTAATGCCAAGATCTAATCTACCTAGGAATCGGATGATAACGCTTGAAAACATTAATGTGAAACTACACAAAGGCACCAACAAACGCATGCGGCATTTTGGTCTTTGTCTAACCGGAAAACAATGAGAACGAAAATTGGATGCGTCACCAGGGACTGATGTCGCCTAAATGTGAATTCAACTTAATTCTTTCAACCACGGTCATCCGATTCGTAGACAGCTTAGACCCTACCATTAATTTTGCGGACAACATGATTGTGATTTTGGGTGGAAGCGTAAAGATGGAGTGAATTTTTGCTGTGTTCACTCTTTATTCGGCTCATCGAATAACGAAATTACACTTTCATATTTCCATTTTCCTTCACTTACAACACTCAGCTTTCTGAGAGAACAGGTTATTTCCGACAAATTGGGTGGCAGATTTTAGCAAAACAGAATTCATTTACCAAATTAGGCTTCACATTTTAGATCCCTGTTTTGTTGCCCATGGGAGTAGCCTTGGGTGTGGATTTTTAATTTTAATAAAACGCTACAAGAAGCGCGTGTTTCAATTTTCATCATTATTTATTTGCCGGCACATCCGAAGTTCGTGTGGTACTCAAGCCAAATGGATTAAACTCAGCTCAGCAGCGGATCCGAGGAGCGTTTCCACCCGGAAACATGGTTTCAGCTGTTCTGTCTACCTAAACTTTCGCACTGTTCATCTTATTTTCGACGAGTGCAGATATGGATTGAAGCCTCATTGGCGTAATTTATAGCAAGTAATTTATTCATCGAAGGAAACCGAAAAATAATCAAGATCTAGCACAGTTGCTGTGGGAAACGGGGATAGCATGGCCAGTGACAGGATCAGAGCAAAATGGGCAAAATATCCATTTTCATATTCCATCGATTCTCGTTATCATGCTTCCGCCTAATGCTCACTCTCGTTGCCCAGTCGACCGAGTGGACACAATCATGCATCCATTGGAAACGGTGGCAGCATTCAAAGAAGTAAGTTGCTCTCGACGACCGACGTCAATCGTCGGATGCTGAGGACAACCGGAGGTTCGATATCGATTTTCGCCGTTGCCAGTGGCTTGTTGATCCGAATCAGCTTCGTTGTATACTTTTCTCTATCGAAGAAAAGAGCTCGGCAAATGATAGAACCGCAAGAATATGATATGCGGAATTCCTAGAAAGTTTTATGCGTTTAATCATCATCAGCAGAATGCATAACATCAGCACAAATCTCGGCAACTATTGCAACATCAGTTTCAGTTCCATTCCAGGAATGTTAAGTGTGTGCGCTTGAAATGGTGATGTGATAGAGATTTTCTTTATGTATATATGTACTTTATCTCACGATACAATTTTATTTGACTAATTTTCCCGAATCCGCGACAGTGGATGAGGGTAAATTAAATTATGCATTTTACAGATGCTTTCATTTATTGTATGGGTGTGATGATTGATTTTAAGATATCTTAAGCTTTAATGTTCATTTCGAATCAAATGAGAATAAGATTTGAACTACGAGATCATCGCTGATCCAATTTGACGTGTTTATTATAATTATAAAGACAGCATTCAAAAGAAAAATTAAAAAGGGGTAAAAACGCACCGCTTTGTGAACCAAAAATCACTTTTAATTATTTCAATTCAAGTACATTCAGTCAGATCAGTATAAATTAATGATTAATATGCACAAAAATAATGGTTTGCTTTAGTGAGCGTCACGGACATAGCTTCTAAATTTCGACAATATGGAATAATTAATGTCTTGTAGATGGCCAACTTTGTTTGATCTTAGCGTCCTTCGGAGTCCAAAGTAAACACGGTTGCCAGCCGTAATGCGCCTTTATATCTCTCTGCAGGTGTCGTTATTGGCGGTCACCAATGAGCCCAGATACATGAATTCGTCTACTATCTCGATTTCATCACCGAAGATCTGAACTTGTGATAGGAGGCTAACATTGTCTTTTCGTGAGCCTCTTCTCTTCATGTATTTTGTTTTCAACGCTTAAATCACAAACTAAATTCTACCAGCTTCAGGCGGAAGTCTGATGTATGTGTCCGCCATCGTTTCAAAGTCACATGCTACAATATTTACGTAGTCGCACAGTGGGGCAGCTAACTCAGTGGTGTGGCCAAAACCTCTAGCGCCGCGGTTCTGCTTCCTACAGGTTTGCAGTCTTTGAGAAAGTTGTTCAGTGGAAAAAGCGCCATCTTTTGGCGGTTTTGATTAGTTCATATTTTTTCCGCATAGGTGGCGCTTGATTCTATCTTTTTAACGGAGCGTCCTAGAAGGATGGTTTTGTCGACAACATTGTTTATTAGATCATGTTGAGAAATGTTGCTCTAGATTTCAAAGAGCTATCTTACACACAAAAAAATATATTGGCCAACTTTTAAAAATACCGTAAAAAGTCATTTTTACTATTTTTTGGCAAATAAAGGTCTACAATATAAACTGTAAACGGTGAAATATTGTCGCAATGCTACAACTAGTTCATTTCAGACACATTTTGAGATATATCATCCATGAATACAAATATATTTACAGTAATGTTGTAAAATGGAGGTGTTATCAAATAACAATTACTCAAAATATAGCAAAAAGTAGCAGCCAAATTTTTGGGAGAGCTTAGTGTAAACGTTGTTGGATATTTTAAAGTATGTAGTTCAGCAGGGAACTGCAGGGATTTTTGTAAAATATAATTTTAATATATTTGAGTTTATTTCTTTTTAAACCGTGTGATCAGCAGAACCAGTAATCTTTGGCATTTATTTGCATTTTTTATATCTTACTAATGTATAGAAATCCAGAGCATATATTTCTTCTTATAAAACATTATTGAATATTGATAGACATTTTCTATCGAATGTGGGCGTCTATAACGACACAGTTGCATCTGCTGATCTTTGAGAAAAACGCATATGTTGCCTACAATGTACAACTTACTTCGAAGGCGTTGCCATGCCAATACCCTCTTTGTTTTTTTAAATAATCGGTTCAGCGATGTACCTTTTGGATTCATGTTAAAGTATGAAGTATGTAAATTGGCCCAGCAACAACTCATTTAAAAAAAAACAATGAGAAACGTTGTTCAAAATTTGAATCAATGCAAGGCTCCAAGAAAATATTTGAACCAAAATGTGCAGCTAGTAAAACACAATTTTCAGTAAACTAATCGAAAGATGAAGATTCAAAGAAATAATTAAAAATTGAAATAAAAATGTGCAATTGCAAGGCTTTTACTGGAACAAAAAGTACAAGTGTTCGGAATTAGAATTTCAAAAATTTCAAATGGTAGAAACTTTTTTTTTCTCATGCATGATATCTAACATTTGGTAGCCTTGTAACATGAAATCGATGATCGATAAACGTACCTCTATCTTTAGAAACTTCATCTCCAAACGTTATTTCTTCAGCGAGGAATTTTTCGTTTAAAGTTTTAAATCTTTTTTCAAAAACATACACGTGATTTTATAAGTGAAGCGGTACGAAAGTCACTTTCATCGTGATTCATCTTCATTTTGATACTTTCAAAAACATGATTATAACGCTCAGCCCACGGAAATGGTTCCTTTTGATTGAATAATTCAAAAACCTGGAAACGCGTCACTCGATTCATTTCCTCCGACAACTCGAAGGATCAAACAAGGTTTGTTTTTCATGATGCCAGCGGGGTATCTCACGGTAAAGGAAGGTTAATCAAAATTTGAGATATTTTCATCTTTTTACTTTTGTGAGTTAAACCACCTGTTAACTTCGTGCAATGTCACATACCGATGAGTTGCCTATTTAAAAGGTTTAATTGTGAGATTAAATGCTATGACACAGTGCACACTGGTTCTGCTGTTCACACGGTTTAAAAAATCTAATCAAATTGAAATAAATATACTTAAATATATTAAAATTATATTTCACAAAAAGCCCTGCAGTTCCCTGTTGAACTACATTCTTTAAACATCCAACCACGTTTACACTAAGCTCTCCCAAAAATTTGGCTTCTACTTTTTGCTATATCTTTAGTAATTGTTATTTGAAAACACCTCCATTTTACAACATTACTGTAAATACATTTGTATTCATGGATGATATATCGCAAAATGTGTCTGAAATGAACCAACTGCAGCATTGCGACAATATTTCACCGTTTACAGTTTATATTGTAGACCTTTATTCGCCAAAAAATAGTAAAAATGACTTTTTGCGGTATTTTTTAAAATTTGGCCAATATATTTTTTTGTGTGTAAGATAGCTATTTGAAGTCTTGAGCAACATTTCTCAACATGATCTAATAAACAATTTTGTCGACAAAACCATCCTTCTAGGACGCTCCGTTAAAAAGATAGAATCTAGCGCACCCTATGCGGAAAAAATATGAACTAATCAAAACCGCCAAAAGATGGCGCTTTTTCCACTGAACAACTTTCTCAAAGACTGCAAACCTGTAGGAAGCATATCCGCGGCGCTAGAGGTTTTGGCCACACCACTGGGTTCGCTGCCCCACTGTGAGTCGGCGAAGCCAAATAGTTTCACATACTTTTTGAAGATCGTGCCACTCGTGTCTATCCCAGCTCTTCAAATCACACCCTCCAGTGCAATGTTAAACAACAAACACGACAATCCATCAACTTGCCGTGATTCTCATCGGTCCCGCTTAACCATGGCCCAATATTTTTCAATTGGGTGGAGCTCTGGCGTGTTGGGAGGGTTCTTGTCCTTGGGCACCACCTGAACGTTGTTGGCAGCATACCACTCCATGACCTTTTTTCCGTAATGGCAAGATGCCAAATCCGGCCAAAATAGAACAGAACAATTGTGTCGCTTCATGAGAGGCAGTAGACGTTATTGTAGCCAGATAAGGCAGATGAAGGCTTTTATGTAGGCTCAGATAAATTTCCTGGAGGACGGTTCCGATCGTAATGAAAACGTTACTCTTCAAGGCACAGGTACAGATGGCCTGCCGCACCAAATATTTCTTTGCGAACTATAACAGTTTAATATGCAAAGTGGCGAACCAGCCCAGGAGGCTGAAAGCCACTTAAATAAAGATAAAAAAAAAAAGTTTAATATGCTAGAAAATATCTGCCACCTATTCCCGTCCGGTTGCCGTATAAAATTCCTGTCCAGGAAGCTGTTTAAAGTCTGCCTTGACGTTAGTTTCATCGTTATGTACCATGCAATCAAACTTTGTCAGCATCGTCGTGTTGAACTTTCGCGATCGCGCTTTGGCCGACGTGTTTTGTTTATCGTCGCGATTTGGAGTCACCACTTTCGTGTAAGCAGGGTTGCCACATGCACAGATTTATCTAGATTGACACAGATTTTTTTCAATGTATTCATACAGATATCTGTATGTAAAGATTACAGATTTTTTGAGAAAAAACCAAGATTTTTAAGATTTTTGTCAATTGCTCGTAGACTCAAAAACCTCAAATTCAAAATATGAGTTCAGTTTAGGATCCAACCTTTTATCATACTACTCTCAGTGTGCTGTTTTGAACAATTGACACTGACACAACAGTGACAAATGACAGTCTGAAAAACAGTTTGTGTGTGTGCCCCCAAAGGATTTCTCTATAATTTTTTTGAGATAATTTTTGAATAATATTTTATAGAATTTCTCAGAGATTCTCAGACATTTCTTTAGATATTCCTCCTGGCGTTTCTATAGGTATTCTTCAGACGATTGTAGGTATTCCTCCAGGGATTCTTTCAGAAGTGTCTTCTAGCATAGCGTCAGCATTTTTTTTAAACTTTCTTGTTATTAAATATTCGGAGGAATCCCTGATCCCTGATTTTGATGTAATTCTTGAATAAAATACTGATTTGTTGGAGAAATTTAAGAAAAATTTTGTGCGTGAATTCCATAATCTCATATATTTAATTCTTATTATTAAAAATTCTGCAAGGATTTTTCAAATTTTGTCTAGGATGTCTGCAAGGATTCTTACGTATAGTTTTCTATAAAATACTTCAGTATTTTTTTTCGGGTTTTCCATTGAAGAAGTGTTTGTTTCAAAGTTCCACAAGAGATTGATCTACAAACTTCGCAGAATTGTTTTCTGTGATTCCTACAAAATGCTGATCTTCTAATTTAGAAGTATTTTTATGCATTTTTGCAGAGGATTTTTGAGAAGTTAGAATAATGTTATTGATTGCTATTTTTGCTATTCGAATCATAGTTAGTCCGAACGTGATTTTTTGTTAGCTTTTATATAATCTTGCAGTGCGTAAACCTATTAAAAAAAAATCGTAATTAATAACCAGTTTTAGATCGTTGACATAAAAAAGGTTTGTGAGCTTTGGACAAGATGGAGCTTAGGTAATGATGCGATCCGACCGGTCTGCCAAGAAGCAGCTCAATCGTGACTGTCCTCATTTGATAATTATCAAATGTACTTGCCAATTTTTGGCTCTTTGTGTAAGTTACGCATGCTAACATCTGCAAGTGTACCTAGAACAAATAATGCGATATACCTGCAGTTACTTGTCCTGCAGCCCTCAACGACCCAATTCCAGATGACACAGTTCTGTATCCATCTGCCACCAGATGGCTATAGTTGGAGCCAGTTTTAAAATGGAACTTGGAACGATTTTCGGAGCTCGTGTTGTTTTTCGTGTTCTTATCCAACTGACACAATGGTTTGGTTGTTGTCATCATGATGAGCCGATGACGCAGCAACTTCTCCACTTCTTGAGCTTAGTATCAGTGGCACTATATGCCATGAAGAAAATGATTATATTTTTGGCTCTGGAAGTACTAGCACATCGGTCCCAAGCTCGGTCCAAACTTAATGATTCGCCCTTTATAACGCAACTCGCACCAAACACACTCTCAAATTTTGTGTCAAAATAACATAGTGAATCAAAACAAAGCTCAAGATACTAGTACCAAAAGGTACTGACAAGCACAAGAGTGTATATCATGGTGCAGACTGCAAGGCATACTTCGAACCTAGGGGCTCTACAACAGTGAACCAATTTCAAATCGCTAGTTGCATATTGATTGTTGTTAGTATTGCCTCTTTTCAACAAAGCGTATCTTCCAGTTAGCTCACGGAATTCAAGAACATGCAATCCTGCAATGAGCTGAAGTTTCGTTGATTGTGCTTTTGCAAATTTTTGTAAGGAAGCTTGCCCTCAACAACTGAGGGATTTAAGGGTTTCAGATTTCAAGAAACATCTTCGTAAGAAGTTGAAAATATACATACGTAGCTGCAGGAGAATTGCTTAGATCCGGAACTCTCGGTGGAGGTTTTTACTCGATCTTCTGTGTTTTCCATACCGATTTGATTGAACAGATCATTAAACGCTTTGATCTAAACGATCCAGTTCTGACTACTGCAGTGAGCATTGACCCCAAGAAGCTGCGCCCTCTGAAGGAATTCAACTTGATTATTGAACACTATCCAACAATTTTTTGAGAGCGGTGAAGAAAAGGCCATCGAAAATGATTTTCGTGATCTAAGGAAGGTAACCAACTGAAAGGACAACGAGGTGCAAGAATCAGAAGACTTCGAAACTTGTTGATGGAAACGCCTGTAATTCAAACGAGTAGATGGGAAGTTTGGTTTTCACTTGCTAGGAAAATTCATTGCAAACTTTTACTAACTCCGCATTCTTTTGAAGAAGTGGAGCGTATTTTCTTGCAATACAATCTAAATACGTCCGAAATCCGGAACCGCCTGAGTACGGACATCATGTATGCCAAAAGAGAAAAAGAGGAGTTGATCAGCTAATATAAACATCACAACGATCATAACAATGGTTGATTTTTAATTCCATTCCGATATTGTTCACCTATCCTGGAACATTTAGTAACCAAAACAAACACCACATGATTAATTATCATGTGATAACTGGCCTGTCAGAAAGGCTTAAGTGCAATGATCAATTTTCCCCGAGAACATGAATCGTATACTGATCTGTTTTCCTTTCAAAGCACAAAATGTAAAGTAAAGATTTTTACCAAGATTTTTACAGCTAAACACAGATAAAAAAGATTTTTTCGGCAAAAATTTAAGATGGGAACGAAAAATATTGTGGCAACCCTGCGTGAAAGTCGACAGTCCAACTCGTTTTTTGCTCTATCCACGGTTAAAGGCGCCATTCACAACTTCTTTGCGACATCTCGGACGGAGAGGTTGGGGCTCCACTCGAAACAACGGGCAACCCTTTTTGACGTCGCTGTGGCCTCCGGCTTTCGATTTCCCCCCGATCCAGCTTACCTGGCTATCGACAAACATCGCATAACAAATTCACCGAACACTTTTAATACGTTGGTAACAGTTGATTTAGCCACATTCAACAATTTCGCCAACTTGGCATGAGAGTAATTTGGATTTTCGCCATGCACGTGCAAAATTTTGATGCGTTGCTTCTTTTCCTTCGACGACATTTTGATAACTGAAGTGTTAATCTCAAAATCAAAATAGAGGCATGATGCTACACGCAAACATCTTCAAAATGAGGGGTGTGAAAAATGTTTTAATGCACGATGAAAGGAATGCGTCAAGTTTAAGTCGACCAAATTTTGATCGAAACACCCTTTCTTAGTTCTTAAGCTAGTCTTATGCTCCATTTACTATGGTTGACATTAAGCGCATGATATGAAAAGCTTAGGAAACGTTACCATGGAGCGGAATGAGAACCCTAGCAAAGGAAAATAACAAGCTGATATCATATTAGTAACAAGTTCTGTTATCCCAGTTATCGTTTTGATTTCGCTGTTATCGCATAACAAATTTAGTTATCACCATTGAAAAATTTTGTTATCATATGTTATCATTTTGTACACACTATTTTTTATGAACGTTATAAGTTGAATTGTAAAACTATAAATATTTCCAGCATATTTGAACGAGAAATTTTGCTTTCAATCAAAATATTTTTTTCAATTATTGGCATGAGAATTTGATTTCAAATCGATAACATAATTTGATACTATTTCACTAAATTTGCTTGCAATACAGGATTTGTTATCAAGTTGTTCGCAGTGATAACAAAATAAGTTATTGTTATGATATTCAACGAGTATTTTTTTGTTATTCATTCTGTTATTTTGGCTGTTTATTCAGCCTGGATGATAACATATTCAGTGATCAAAAATTGATAACCTGGAAATAGAACTTGTTATCAATTTGGTATAATCCTTTGCTCGAGAACTTAACAAACATTTTTTGCCAAATAGATGGTTAATAAATAAAGCAAAATATCAGAAACCTTCATGCCTTCATTAAGAGACACAAATTATGTCCCGCAACATCGAGAGACATAAAAGCCTTCTGTTCCACGTCACACTCCCATAACACTACCTAATTTCATCTCGTTTTTTTGTTCTTTGGTTGTTATAAAACTTAAGAAGTGGGGTCTCGCATGCTTTGTTCATACTACAGCGATTTAACATACATACAAGGCTACCATGATGACATTTTTCATGCCAGATAATTTTCAAAACACCCTTGTACAGGTTTTTTTTTGCACAGGAGATTCGTTCCATTTTTAGTATGGAACCGTGTGAAAAAATACTAAATAGAGTTGATAAATTCACATGCTTAAACATTTTATATTGCTTCGATTTTGTTTGTATACCTTACCTTTCCATGCAATGGTCAAAATGCAGTTCTTAAAATTTTGAGTATTTACACTAAAAATTGTGATTTTTTTGAAAAACTGCCATATGATTTCTTTTTGCCCAAAACGTAAAATGTGATTTGAATGAGGTCGATAAGTTGTTCCGTTCTGGAATTATCGCCAAAAACAACCCGTGTAAAAAAACCGTGCAAAAAAAACCTTAGCAGAAGCGGGGATCAAACTTCCACTCCATACGTCGATTGCATTAATATGTGTGATATAGAATAATTCAATCCTTCCCCACAATGCAGCCATGATCATGATCAGGTGGTTTCCTGTCGGAAAAATGTACAGCCACGAAGTGAAAGTGTACATTTTAAGCTAATTTGTTAATTTTTTTGAAGGAGGATCTTATTAATTTGGCCGAGGAAAAAGGCTTTCTGAACATGCACGGGTTTGGCGTAAATTTCTCTGCTTAAGGGTCCACCTCACCGTGTTTGGCTCTTCGAACAGAGTTACTATGAATACAAACCGGTAACTCAATTTGATCTTGCTAAAGCAATGTTCATTTGGAATCCGGAATAATAAAATCATCTGAATCTCGGTAACGGATTGACGTACAAATAAGTTTAATACATCAAAACAAAGGTAATTTACTGTATTTTAAGGAAAAAATATCAATACAAATCATTTCTCTTCGTTTCTAATGAAAATTCGCACTTTCTTCTTTATTCCTCCCATCAAACGCTGCACACCTCCGGAGTCAACTTCCTTGGCACATTTGTTCCACATTTTGGTCATCTAAGTCACGTCCCGAGCCGTTTTTCCACTTTTCTTAAGCTTCCGCTTCATTATTGCCCAAAATCTCTCGATGGGCCGGAACTGCGGGCAGTTGGGTGGATTTATGTTTTTATCGATAAAATCTACGTTATTATCGCGGTACCACTGGATGAATTCCCGGCTGGTAGTGGCAACGTCGCTTCAGGATCTGGCCAAAACTTTAAGTGGATCTTTATCTTGTACAGCTTCGATTGCTCCGCAGCTGCCTTGCCAAATCATCAGTTTTTGGCAAATTCGTCCATAAAAGCAAACTTAAACTTTGCAGGAACATCTCCTCGCTGCCGTCGCCATGAAGAATTTTTGGCCAGGAAGCTGTCCGAAATCCATTTTGACGTAGGTTTCATCGTCGATGAGCAGGCATCGGTACTTCGTCAAAACCTGCTGGTACAATGTTCGAGCTCGAGTTTTGGTGACGAAACTTTGGCTTCAACGTTCTGTTTGGTTGCTTGCTCGGCTCGATAAGAACGATATCCTGCTCGCAAACGAATTCTTCGAACGGTACTAGCGTGAGTAGCGTAGCAGGGTTTCGCTTCTGACGGTTCCCAACACCTTCTGGTTCAGCTTGCGGTCATATGTTCCACTACGACGCTTACCTTGGGGCACCTCGATCCACGCTCTTTGCTCCCTGAAAACGTTTGAGCACATCATACACGGTTGATTTGACGATTTTCAACGTTTATGCGATTTTTATTGCGGACCACGTTGGATTATCAACGTGGGTGGGCAGACTTTTTCTCTCCTCTCGGCTTCCATCTGGAATAACTTTTGACTCACTGCACGAAACACCATGAAATTTATACCACAGAAAGTGGGCGCCAAGGTTAACAAACCGCTGTAAAGAATTCTTGCGGCGGTCACTTTCCGTGCCACTGCAACACAATACGTGATTCCGGATTCTAACTCGACAGAACTTTTTTAAGTGGAGCTGCATACTTGACAAGATCTTAGAAGGGATGCTGGCTTCCTTACGTACCTGTATACACATATCTAAATCAGAATTTGATTATAAGATTTTATCCTTTTATATTCTTACGTTTTCTTTAAATTAATTAGAGTGGTTTAAAAGTTAATTTTTTTCTCGTTTTTTGGACCAACTTATCTCTTTAAATACTGGAATCACAGCGTAGCAAATGTTTCGATCGATTGGTTCAAACATTTTGGAAACCGATCGCGAAATGACTTAGTTATTAAAGTTCAAAACCTAACCACTTTTCATGATGCTCCAAATTTTTGTAACCAGTATTGAAAACACAGACGTAGTCCTACGTCAACAAGAACACAAACATCGAACAGAGACAAAGTTATAAAAACAAACGTAAGCACCCATAATGGCAATATGTGCTAGACTCACGACTAGCTTTCCACCCTCAGTCGAATATTCTACCTCAATTCGTCCTTCCAATGATTCATAGCTTATTTTGCCAGATTGCATGGCGTACGTGCCGAATAAATTAAGGCAACCGATTATTTGACCAAACCCCCATACAAACGACAACCGAGTCGAGCATCATTTCATAGATTCAGCTATTCGCTCGATCCTGTAAACATCACATTGTTTTTGATAAT
>JASCZW010009619.1:0-41365 GCA_034211315.2 Aedes japonicus | reverse complement strand
ATCGGTTATCAGGTAAAATTTTCATCCGGGGATTTGTTTATAATGCTTTTTGACATATGTTTCGTCATCAATTCATATACAGCCATCAAATTTTGTCGAAACTCGTTCGTATAGTAATCGTTCTCGCTTTTTGCCCATTTGGAATCGAGAAAAACTTTTCACCAATTTCATCAACAAATGCCTGTCAAACGTTTTTTGTTCCAACCACCAGGGCGCCGTGGGACCGTACGTCTAGATTTACTTTAAATCGAGCTTTACATTAGGTTCACGGTATTCTTGCTAGAGCATTGTTGTTTTATATATGTGAACAGTTAGTTTATAAAGTGTATCTATTTTCTGTACATCTAGGCTGCATTATACTGGTTTATTACCGATCCAGATCGTAGAAACACGAGCCTAGGTCATTCGAAGACTATGAGGATAATCTGTTCAGCGCCTTCACTCAGTAAACCATGGCGCCGCCAAAAAATTGTTAACAGAAAAAATCGAAAAATCAAGACAATATAGTGAACATACAGTACCTTGATTAATGAAAATCTAAAGCTAGCTTTATAGCAACATAATTTCAGTTTGCTGTCGCTGAAATAATGACATATGTAGGTCACGAAGCACGAACAATGAAGATGCTACAAGTAAGCGATATGATAAATATTGTGGCGCAATGGAGATGAAACCGAGCAACACATAACCGTCACCATTGGCTTGACGCCAACGAATGGTGACTATGAATCATATGTGCACAGTGTACTTCAACCGATTTAACAAGCCGTGTGCCATGCGAAGTAGAATCGATCACGCGAGAATTGTGCTGATAGACGTTTTTGCAAAAGGTCGTTTGACGCTTCGATGTTTTCTCGTTCCACTCTTTGGAAAAGAATTTTTCCAAGATAACGTTTCTCATACCGGAAAAAATGCAACTTTTTTCGCTTTTTGCTTCGATAAATTCACATGGAAGGTAATTGCTGCGGCACCGCACCGGCAAAAGGCAAAGGTTGATCCAGAAATTCTCGATGCGGATGCAGCTGAGGTACGTTGACGGTCCGCCGCGACAATTCCTATCGATACATCCCATATCTCAACGATCGCCGCGAGTAGTGGGCCGACGCCAGATCCGGCCGAACACCGCGTCTTCGCCTTGCGCTATTTCTTGATGAACGACTGCAACTTCCGGCAGGCATTTCTGCACTATAAATTCCCACGTTCACGACCAGTCCCGAGGGTGAAAGAAGAGCGGCTTTGACATCCCCTTTTCGCTAATTGTCAGCCACAGCAACACCTTCTTGGGGAAATTGGTGTGTGAAATGAACTTCACCTCCGGGCTCACTTCCTTCGTGGATTCGTCGCGATTCGTCAGGAAAATCGAGTTGACCATCTTATTCAGCCGCTGCCGCTGCGTCATTGCCTGCACCTCCGAAACCAGAGTATGCGACTTCCGCTTCCTGATATGTATGTTCATGTTTGCCAGGTACATTTTCACTGTTTGGCCGGTCGAACCAACCTCCCGGCCAAGTGCACGCTGCGATGTAGCCACTTTTCCCTTGGTTTTCCTCTTCAGCATCCTTTGGAGCTTCTTGTCGCTCCGAACTTTCTTTCGATGCTCTTATTGTTGTCTTATAGTGCCAAGCAGAGTTGCAATTCTCCTCAGTGCTAGCAGGGTGCTTAGTGAAAAGGTACTCCGGAGATTGGCAAACGCAAACTCACCCGAGAGATTTTTGTTTTGTTTCCACTCTCTGCTAGACACCACAAGTTGAGTGACACCAAAGTGTCTGTCGTTTGCACCCTCACCACACAAACAGACCGGAGCGTGTGAGTGATCTCTGGGAGGAGCACCGAAGAGAGCAGAATTATTTCACCGAGGAGAGTCCACCCTGGTGAAGGCTCATTTATTGTAGTTTTATGCCGCAACAGTTGAATTTGAACATTTTACAATGTTACTGATTTTTTAATGTTCTTCGTCTTCTTTTCGGCGTATCCAGGAATGTGCTTATCGCAGTCAGCTGATTGTCAGGCTCCACAACCCTAATGTTCTAGATGCACTTGCACAGTTATATAAGTTCGAAGCCAATCACCTATGCATGAATTTGTATATTTTGTGGCAAGCACAATGATTCTCTTATGCCCAGGAAGTCGATATTTGATTTAAGTCGACTGGACTGTGAATCGAGCCCGCCTCTTCTGGATTGGTGGTTCCGTGCTTTTACCGACTAGACTATCTGCGGCCCATAATTCCGTAATGTTCATCATGATATTCTGAAAGTACAAAAAGGAACCGGGAGACACGAAAAAACTTGCGGACTGTACTTTTGTCCCGTTTTCCAGCGATTTTTTCTTAATTTTTTAATCAAGGTTTCACTCACGTTAGTGCGGTGTAGTCCTTTTTCGCTCTTTCACTCTTCGTCGTTCACACTGCAGTGAGTGTATGAACGCTCAGGCAGCGAACTGCCAATTCTCTCGCTCTCCCGTGCTGTGTCGAACAATCTCTACAGTGGTGTCAGGAAAAAATCTCCGTAGAGACTGAGTGAGGTTCACCAAAGAGAGCTAAAAAAGTGCACCCGGGTGATTCTCCCCAGAGAAATTGCAACCCTGGTGCCAAGATGTTGTAGATGCCAGTGCCTTGGATTTTCATAAAATATTCATGAGAAGTGAAAATGATTTTCCCAGTGTAATGATGATGTTTACATTCCCGGTTTTCATGGTTAGCTCTGTCACTTCTATGCCCACTGAATTTTATTTGCTGCAATGAATGAAGTCAGCTCTAAGTGCGGGTCAAAAATCTGCTGTCACTGTTGTTTTGATTATCAATCGGTCAGCATGAATTTCATTAGACGAAATTTGAATATCATCACTTGTGATGATTTTTTTTTAAATATTGAGTGATTTTGAATCCTTATACGAACATGAAACAACTGGGGCCGCCATCATCGTTCCATATGAATAGATTCTAGCAAGAATACCCTGGACTGGGCTGCCCTTGCATAATAACCGATCCCGACGGCTAATTGATATTCATCATGGTTTATTGAATCTCATTTCTAACAAATCGAAATTCATTTTGAAAATGAACCTGTCTACATAAATGAATATCAAAGCATTTTGAAAATCGAACGTTCATTCTTCTGGTTACGTTTGTTGTCACGAGTTATCGTTTGATTTTTGCATGGGACCTATAGGCAGTCAATGTTATGTTACCTGAAAATCCACGCTTTTGAACCTAACGAGTATGATTTTTATCAACACTGGTAGATGCGTATCCGGCGTGCAAAAAGTGCCGCGGCGGAGTTGCCGTTTTTTCGTTTTCGACGTGGCAGGATGCCGTTCTTTGATCGCGCACACTTCTGAACGGAGTTGCTTCACTGATGGCAACATCACGGTTAGAGTTCGACTGAGCGCAGCTAAAAATATGTAAAAAATAAACTGAATGATGATTCTAACTCAAAATTGGTGAAAATGCATATTTGCATGTTTGCAACATAGAAGCACAAAATCTTCTTTTGGGTGTTCAAATTGCCCCTTCTGCCGTGAATCGTATAACTAAACTAAGTTTGCAGTGCTTTCCTATGCAAATGTAACAAATGTGCGATTCTTGGCAATTTAGTTGGCTGCTAAACATTGGCGTAACTACTGGGGGTGCCTAGGGGGCCAGGCCCCCTCCAGAATTCTGTAGCCTCCCCCCCCAGGATTTTTCCGAAATACATTTCTAATTTGTAATGAAACACTATTCATAATCTCTACGGAATTGTACGGACTTTTTCCCAGTGTAAGTTGTATGTGTACTTTGTAACTATTTCTGAAGGATTAAATGTGCATACCCAACAAACATCGGTGTTGAATTAGAGCTTGTTCAAACAAATTTGGAGAAGCTATTCAGCTATTCTAGAAGAAACAGCTGAATAGCTTCTCCAAATTAGCTTGAACAAGCTCTAATTCAACACAGATGTTTGTTGGGTACCCTCTTCCCTACACTTATCACTTACCCCACTGTACCTTATAGGATGAAAAGTTGGTATATGGAGAAAATCATAGTTAACTGCAATTAGATCCATGAGAATTCCGATCTATCAACATTACATTCACTTCGCTCGAGAGTTTGCGTTTGTTAATATGTTTTGAAATTGGAAATATCTTCGCAACATCATGGAATCCCAGATGTGAACATCAATTTCAGATAGAACCAAAGATGTGAAAAGAAAGTATTGATTGGTCCGATAGAGTTCAGCAGGTTATGAAATTGAATAGAAGTTGTTTGAAATTGAGTGTAGGGCTTTTTGTGAAGCAGTATTTCCAAGCAAACGCACAAACATTTGCCACACATCTCCATGCGGGGAAGGTCAAGGCTGGAACGGATCCGCCACCTTGACTGGCAAAAATGTACGCGTTTGGTCGTGCTCATATACCGCCAATGGCACAGAATGGGTCTAGCGATGTGAAATCTATGTTTTCACACCCCCTCAGGTAAGGTGTTGTATGCTGATCCTCTTTACAGAATGTTTTGACGGAAACCCCATCGTGGAATGAATACATTGTTTATTATGTTATTTTTTTGCGTTTAATTCAAAATGCTGCTTAACGAAAACCCTACGCCGAAGCCCTAAATAATTCTGAATTCTAATAATTCAATTCTATTAATATGAAAACCTCAAGACTCATAACTGTAATAATAGCGACAGTAAAATGTAGAGCCTGTTAAACTGAAACATAAGATTTGAAACACTTTTCTATGTACATATTTTAATTTTAATTTTTCAAGAAGATTTTACTATAATGAGCTCTGTGCAAAGGCGCATTTTAGAATTCACGACATTATTATCTCTTGTACGAATAATTTTGTAGAGTAGATTGATTAAAAGTTTCGAAGCTAACGAATGTCCATAAGCAAAATATGGAGATAAAAGTTTATTCGATAACATAACGATAACATTTCCGAAAATGTAGTATTCGCATTGCTACGCTTGCAATTTAAGGTAAACATATAATCAGGTAAATTTCTGAAATTATAACATAATTTTTGAAATATTCACAAGACAGTATTGATGAAATGCATATAGTAATTTCAGAGTAATTTCTGGAGTAGTCTTCAGCACTGTAAACATAAACAGAATTCTGAACGTCGTTTCCAGGAAATGTTTGAAATAGTTATATAACAGCCTACTTAGACATCTTTAATTAGAAATTAATTCAAAGTTGTTGGGTGCAATATTGCAGGGATGGGTACTATGACATGAGAAATTCTGCATCTTTTATAAAACACGAAGGTAAAATATCTAATACTTCAAATGGTGCTCACGCGGACGACATATGCTAGTGCGACCATGGTATTCGTCCTAGTAAAGGGGAATGTTGGGAAACGGTCCAGCCTCGATAAACAAGCTGTCATGCAGCTCTACCAAAGAAATAAAAATCAATACATACCCTACTCTCCCTATCACCATCTTTAAATTTTAAACTCATACCTTTTCTTTGACAAAATAGTTTATTTCATAAGAATGAACAATTTTGCCGAAGATTAAAGATTCTTGTAGATCTTTTCTATTTGAAATTATTTAAAAACTAAATTTTTGCCACCTTCCCTGCCACTCAACCATTTTGAAGACTGTACTTGAAAATTTAAAAATTCAACACAGTTAAAAATGGTAGATGCATTTGTTATATTCACCTATCAGTGATATCCATATCCTCAGTGTTGTTGAGAGAAATTTTAATTTTTCCACACACTCTTCCTATCTCAACGAGAGCTCTTCTCTCTAGTTTATATTCACGCCCGTGTTTGCATACGGGTAGCGCATGTGAGTGATTGATTTTTATTCACACTACACTCGATCGCTCTAGAGTGATAAGAAGAGCTCTCAAATTCACAGTAGCCAATGCAGATAAATTCCTTGACGCATGCGCCCCAGTGGGCACTTCTGCTAATATACACTGTTTACCAAAGCAGTTATAGCAAATTCGCTTTAATGCTACATAACAAAGGAAGCAGGAATAATGTTTCTTTCCACTCCCTTTTTCGGACATTTGCTGCAACTCCGACGATGTTATCACTTTCAATCGCACCAGCGAATCACAGAAAGAGCACTGGCGCGTCCTCGCACAAGTGTACGTGGCAGTGATCGTAGGCGAGAACACGTGGGCGGAGACAGATGAGAGCACGTGAGAGCGGTCGTTTCAAAGAGAAAGTGATTCACCCACTCCAAGCCATCGTATCATAAACGCATACTTTCACTCTGTCTATTTATCACCGAATAAAAGAGCACTTTGCTTTATCTGCTGCGAGCTATGGTTGTATTCTCTGTGAAGGTACAAATCTCACGCGCCGGTGTAACATTAGTGCGAAATGCCATCTTTGTCATCTATAAAGCAGTTGTTTACATTCTTTTGCCATACGTTCAAAAAATTATTTCGATGCCCTGGAATACTATTAATGTCAATCAAATTCTTAAGTCTAACCTCAAATTACCCATGGATGTTGCTTTTGAACGGCCGCAAAGTTCTCAGTTTCTCAGGTTTTTGAAAAGATAAGCCTCAAAATTCTCCTTCAAATTTTTGAAACTCTCTTTAGAAATTTAGCTTTATTTAACTTATAAATTTTCATTGTATTTTTCATTGAATTCTATTTTAAAGGAACCTTGGTTGATGATTTCCCCACAGAACTTCCAAAGATTTGATTTTAATAAGAAACTTAAATCGAATTCCATTGGAACGTTGAAAAATATCCACATCTCTGAAGATTTTTTATTCAGTAATATTTTGACTGAAGATAAATTCAGTTTGTTTAATTAGAGAAGTAAAATGTCCAAGTTTAGAAGTCATTGCATTTTCATTTTATGTAACATTTGATTTACAGAATTCCGTACAATCTGGAAAAATGAACAAAATAAAATATGAAAATTTAAGAGATAGGTAGGTATACCCTCATACTTAAGAGATATGATATTTTCCAAAAAAATAACCTGTACCATGATTCCAGATTTTTCCATTTTTTTTAGTTCACTTTTAAAGTTATTTCTGAAAAAATATTGGCACCCCTGACCACGGGTAATTAGGAAAACCAAACCCCACACCAGGGATAAGGTGCGACTCAAATCTGTTAGAGTGCAGCACGCGCTGCTACGAGACAGCACATTAAGTTTCAAAGAGATGTGAAAATGCCGTCTGTACTCCTGTGTACCCTTGTTGTGCATGCGCTTAAAGCCACACATCTCATTTCGAATTTGCTTTCGTTTCCTTGGGAGTAAACGATTGCACTCTCCCTTGTCATCTCTTTGTGCAAACACAAGTGCAAAAAAACCGACACGGCGGTAGGCTCGACTAGTTTGTGAATAAGGATTTTAATAAAATTTTCCCTCTATGAACCCATACAATGCCTTTTTCTTACTAGCATCAAAAAATTTCATTTTACTACCATTAACCAAAGCATGAGCCAAAGCAAAGAGTAAAGCACTGAGTAGAGCACTGTGCATTACTCTTTGTCTCTGAAAGAGAAGTGCATATGCGGCTATCTGTCTCTCGTGCTGCTACGAAATCTCTCGCACATTCGTTTTGTGCGCTCTTCTGAAACAGGAGACGCACACTTGAAATTGGATGAAGCACTTGCCTATTTTGCACTACTCTGTGTTTTTCGACAATCCCTGCCCCACACGCAATAAGTAGGAACGCAGTAGGAACAACTATTTCGAGGGTTAAATTAAACGCAAACACCATACATTTTCACCTGACTATAAATGCGTTTGATTTTACCATGATTGCGATTCGATCAACCATGGTAAAGGGCGAACAGGAAATTATTGCGACACAGAAAATGTCATGCAAATTTTCTTATAATGTTTAGAATCAAACCAAAATTTTAGGGTAGTTTTATACATATATTTTTATTTTATTTTATTTTATTTTATTGACGTATAAGGGGGCGAGGCGCCAGGTCACCAGTTGAGTACAAGAACTCAAACCTTACATAATACATCAGGGATAGTTGAATGGGATACGCAACGTTTCTTCCCATGGGGGATTTGAATTTTGCGGGATACACTATTAGTGCACACTAGAAGTGTACAATGATATTGCATCACTACCCACAGGATTGGGGAGGGGGGGATGGTATGTAAGGCTGTAGGGAGAAGAGTATACATCAGTCATTTGCAAATATAATCCATTACCTTGTGATTAATTGACAACGATATCTTCCAAAATAACTGTTTTGCTTGATATTACTATAATTCAGAGCTAGCTGTCTCGTTTCAAGATGAGATTTTGCTTCTTGTTTCGCGAGTTTGTCTTGAAGTTAGTTTTGAGATCTTCAGGAATACTTCTTTTTGATGACAAGGTAAATCGTCCATTGTCGATGCGCACCTTAAAATCTTTTGATATATTGAGAGGGATAATACATTTATTCCTTATCTTTATTTTTAACTTGCGTCTGTTGACTAGTTTACTCAATCCGTGGAATGTTTCGTTTGAGCCAGAAAGAATTTTTCATTAAGTTTCGGGGGCTTTGTCTTGATTTTTATTTGAAATTCTTCAACAGGACTTCCTCTTGATGACATATTACTGTAAGAGCTCCATTTTTCTTTAAAACTGAGAATGAAGTAAGCAAAATCGCCTCTTGGTAGAAAGCTTTGATACAAGCATAGCATCTTGGGTTACCATTTCCATTTTCATCTCATCTTTTAGCAATTCGCGCAACTTGAAAACGAAAGATCAACGCGTAACCATCGGATTTCTAACTTTTTATTTAAATTTAATGTTATTTATTTTTGGAAGCTGAGAGTAACTTAATAACAAAAGGAATAAATTGATTCCTACATCAAACTCCTATAATTACGATCATTATGAATAATGGATCATGAGATGAATAATGGAACAGGTTCCCCAATGTGATAATGCTTTCCAAAAGTGCGCTAGGTTGTGATAATAAACTATGTAGGTTTATCAATTGCGTTTATATGATCAAGTGCAACATTCCAACTATTCGCAAATCCTGTACTTGACCATAGATCGCCATCTCAGTATGATAATGTTTGTCAATAGGAACTACTGGCGCATTTTTGGGCTGCATTATCACTGATCTGGCAACACTAGTGTGCTTCTTTCCAAAATGGTAAAGAACCAGACCAGCCCTGGGACCTGGTAGTTGAAGTTAAACTACCTCAAGGTTTTGCCAGAGCCCAGTTTTATACATATATTTACTTCAAAAATCAAACGAAAAGTTAATCGATGGAGCCTTGAGTGTAAAATTGAACGCATTTTCGCTTGATGCCCTCCATCAAAGTCTTTACAGTGTCATCCGGTACCAGTTTCTCAGTTTTTCTTCCATTTTCTTAACATGTCCTACTCGTCTTTGACTTTCTTCTTGCTCTTCCGAAGTTCCCGCTTCATCATTGCCCAGTACTGCTCCACCGGGCGCAGCTCCGGACAGTTTGGCGGATTCATGTCCTTTGGAACAAAATGGACAGAATTGGCCTCATACCACTCCAGGACACTTTAGAATAGTGGCATGATGCCAAATCTGGCCAAAATAGCGGAGCTTCGTCGTGCTGCTGCAAGAACGACAAAAGGCGCTTCTCGAGGCACTCAGATTTGTAGATATCGCCATTTACTGTGCCCTTTGTCACGAAAGGCTCACTCCTCAGTCCGCAAGAGCAGATGGCCTGCCAAATGAGATATTTGGAGGCGAACTTCGACATTTTCTTCTCTCACATAGAACTTGCTCTTGCCGGTGAAAAACTCCAACCCCGGAATTTGCTTAAAATCGGCTTTTATATACGTTTCGTCGTCCATCACACAGCAGCCATATTTTGTCAGCATCTTCTCGTAGAGCTTCCGTGCCCGAGTTTTAGCCGTCGATTGTTGATGCTCATCGTGGTTTGGGAAGTTCTGTACCTTGTATGTATGTAGTCCAGCTCTCTTCTTTGCATTCTGGACGTAGCTCTGCGACATGCCGATCTTTTTAGCCAAATCACGGCTTGAGACGTTGGGATTTGCTTTAATCATCCGCTTCACCTTTCCCTCCGTCTTTTTGTTCTCCGGTCCCGGATTTCTTCCAGCTCCTTTGCCGTGGTACAACGTCAACCGCTCCTGGAACCGCTTCAACACTTTGGAGACGGTTAAATGGTGAATGTTCGATATTTTTCCCAACTGCCGGTGCGACAGGTCAGGAAATTCCAGGTGTTTGGAAAGAATTTGTTCTCTCGACTCGCGTTGGTTCACCTCCATTTTCGTTGAATCGAAAAACACGACTTCGAGTTTGACAGCATGTAAGCAATACATATCAATGAGAAAGTGTGCAAAATTTGGTTGATTTTTACCCAATGGTAAAAAAGTTATGCCCTGTTGAATGTGTCGCAATAATTTCGTGTTCGCCCTTTATGGTTGATATCACAAATGTTGAAGGTTTTACCATAAACGTAGTGAATTCCACTGAATTTTCATAGTTGTCTTAAAGATAGTCATAGTCGGATAAAATGGTAGGTTTTACTATAAGATTTTTTTTTATATTATATGCACAGTTTTCAATAATTGGAGAAAAATAGGCGAGAAAATATAAGTTTATGACGATACTGCATTGCATAAAGAATGGTTCGAAAATTATTTATTTCACAAACAATCGATGTCATCAAATGTACACGAAAAGCGTTTAATGGTAATTGAAGAGCAAAAGCATCAGAATAAAGAATACGTAAAGAAGCTGATCCGGGAGGACGAACATTTCACAAACCGTGGAAATTTACTGGAGTTGACTGACCTGTTCACCAAGTATGATGTCCAATTCTTAGCCCAGTTGACTAAAAGCACTAACTACCGGAGCCCAAAAATACAAAATGAAATCCTGTGCATTGCACCTGATTGTACAATTGATGAAATGAAAGCTGGATGCGGGCGGAGCTTCTTAACCATGGGCCGCATAAAAACATGACTGAGGAGTATCATGACGCAGAACCGATTTTCAAATTTGGCAATTTTAAGCATTGGGGGTGGAGTTGTGAATAAATCAGTATCAACCGACACAATTTTGTAGATATTTAAAACGTGTAAACTAAACTAATCTTTGAACATAAATTTAAATTGTTCATTGACTCAATGTTGTTCTAACTTGACTTTATATAGATTCAGGTCTATTCTCCGCCTCGAATGAGTTGAGACGCCTCAAAGAAATCGAGTAAGATGACTACAGTCACCTCGTGTGAATCCATTCCCTATTTAATCCATACGGAATAATACGAGGTATATATTCACCATACTCGATTCTCTTAAGGCATCTTGACGCACCGAGGCGCAGAATAGATCTAATTATTCGATTGTACCTGTTTTGATTCATCAATGAAAATAACCTGTAGCTAACAATTACGCTACTTTCGTCGCTCTTTTCAATATTCCTACACAGAAAAAAAAAAGCGTTCCCGATAATGAAAACCGACCGTGAACTAGTTCACGTTTTCAGAATTTTACCCTTTAAATATTAGTTTAATTCATGATAACGTGATTCAATTCCTGGTGCAGTTTTGCTTGTTGTCGAATTCATGTCGAATTCATGTTCACGGATCTGGGCACGGACTTTTTTCCGTGTATAAACGAAAGCCCCCTCCAGACTAATTGTCTAGCTCCGCCAATGCTGCTAAATACTTTATTGGAATAATTCCCAAACTAAACTTCATCTTGTTTCAGAAAAACTTCTTCCCTCAATGATCCCGTCATCAATGCATCCCGTTGGTGCTGGTCCTGGGACGCAGAAACTATTGATGGCCCCGCACAGCCACATGACGGTGGTTTCTTCGCAGGCAATGGAAATCCATCCGAACCATGCCATCACCTCATCCTCAGGACCTACACAAGACCAAAGATACGTTGATAGCACATCGACGGCAAGCAGTATGTCAACTCACCTTTCCAATAGTTCCAATCTGACTCGACATGTCCCTACCAGGTAAGCTTCACAATGCTTTTGTTTACAACACTGAGTGTTATTTCAATCTTCCGAATTTTGCAGTGTTCCATCGCTCGATACAAGTCGAGCATCCAATGGAGAAATCACCAGTGTCATCACAAGCACGGCAGTAGCTGAACGGGCCAGTAATTGAAGTAATTGTTATGCTTAATTTTAGAAGTACTTAGACAAGCCAAAAATCTAGATTTTGTAAGGTTAGGTTTGGGATCAATGTCAAATGCAGTGAAATGTAGAATAATCATTTTCAGGACTGTAAATAACATGTAAGAATGATTGTGAAAGAATAATATATTTGTGTGACACTTCGAAATGTTTAGAGAGCTCCCGAGCTTCTAAATTATTTCTGGATGACTCAACTTTCATTCTTTCTGGCATAGGTTAATGTAAGTGTGAACGGTATGATGCTGTTCATTGCCTCCAATTTGTAATCTCTAAGTCCATTAAGCTTATCACCCAAATGAGGGACCATGAAACATTATTCCCTATGGTTCTTGCATGAACACTCATTCTCATTGCAGCTTACAATGTTCCAGCTCGCATTGAATACAATCATTACATGCTAGGGATATCCTTTTCTTCTTCATTCTCCATGGTTAATTACTTTCTCAATCGAGTTATGGAACCGACTGGTGATTCATTCAAATCCCCACTCCGCTCACTCACAAACTACGAGTCGGTAGTTTTCTTTGATGCAGCATCTGTGAGCAAGACTCTGCCCTCGGGAAAGGCATTTCTCGCGATTGCCACAGAATAAAGTGTGACGCCAATTGGATGCTGCAAGATGCAACCATAAGTAAATTCGAGGCGCCACTTGGGTGCACGATCCTTTTTCATTCTCTTCGCTGCAGCACACACAGAAGGTATGTGCCTATTTGGGCAGCACGGTGTGCGATAAATTTATTTTCTTGTCAGTATGAAGATTTGCATGGCCGCTCGAAGTGGATTATTTGATTTACGTTTTTATAAGAGAGAAAAATTAATCAGATAGAGTGAACGAGAGGGAGGATCAACGATGCGGTGTAGAATGAAAGGATGGCGCTCGACAACGCGGGCGGTGCGTCGCGACAGGCTTTCAGACTGCAACATAGAATAGCTTTTATGCTGTCTTTTTTTTGTGTCCTGGTGCTGAATGCAAAGAGGTAGTAGCACGTTTTGTGCGTGATAACCTTCAGGATTGTCGATTGGCTTAGCCATTTTCGTGATTTTATGGTTTTGATCAGTAAAAAATGAGGTTTTCTTATTTCAAAAAATATTCAGACTTAGTCTATCGTTCGACCAAAGTTTTCAAAATAACTGCACTAGCCATTTTACGCAATTATATATAATTTTGCAATCAACATGTTACCTTTGAAAAATGCCCAGTAAAGAACTAATTATAACATACAGAAATATTTATTCAAATAAATACAAGAAGACAACTATGCCTGAAGTTTGCAATCACTAGTATTCATACGAATGCCATATTTTAAAATTTAACTGTCACCCTTTGCATTATACGAGTATTTATATAGAAACAACTCTACCTTGGAAATTGAAACAACTGTTTAATTCTGAAGGTTGAGCCTAAAGTTAGGGTAGAAGATTTAGCAAAAAAACTATCCTCACCTAGAGCCTACAATGTAACAACTAATTGGCAACAAAAGTTTAAAAAAACCTAAATTGGGTACATGGGTACAATTTGGGCCAATTTTGTTGGTCGTTCTCTGCAAAAATCAGGAAACGGTTGAATGGTTGACCACAATTCCAACCATTTCTGTTGGAGGAAATATTTTTTTATATTATGCGAGCAAAAGTGCAAAAGCAAAAGTGTCTCAGATTGCTACGAAACTTTGTGCCAAATCATGTATTTACGTGCAAATTTATTTGCATACATAAACTTGAGTTTGGCAGGAACATCTCCCCGAGCCATAGCCATTGAATTTTGTCAACACATGATCATACTGTTTTCTTGCACGGCCACATTATTCTGATTTTGATCCCTATTTGGTTATTTACAGGCACAGTATGACTTGAAGCCTTCCTGAAGACGAATTCGTTGCACGGTACTGCGTGCAGCGCGAAACTTTTTGACCAAATCGCGATCTGAGATGTTCGGGGTTTCCTTAATGTTCTTGATGACTTTGTTCCGCAGTTGACGGTTGACAGTGGCCGCCCGACGCTTGATTTGAGGTTTGCGTGTATTTCGGTGAATACCCAACACTTTAGCAAGTTTTGGCTCAGATCACGAAGGGTTTTCCAAATGATTGCCCACAAGTCTAGGGTTTTTTTTCATTAGGGCGAATCTGCAATTGAGAGATTTTCTTTGATAACTTTCTCTTTCATTCATATTCCATTCAGCGTTACGTTTTTCATTCAACTATTTGTAGAGTATGGTAGCTAGCACTGTTGTGTTTCTATCTGTACTAAAGAATCCCCCAAAAGATTTATAATGACGCAGTAACAAATGAAAGAGAGCGAGAGAGGAGGGAGCCTCTCATTGTTAGATTCGACCTTTGGAAAAAAAAAATCCTAGAATTATTTCTTTTCTTCCTTTCTGTATTTCTATGAAACACGTTCGAACTGCACCGCGAAAAAAACTTCGGTTGTTGTTGTTGTTGTTATTATAGAGGGAACAAATAAGATGAAATAGTTTACAAATCCGACCACTTACAAAACATAATATTTTAAAAATCAGGGTTGTCAGTTGAAGTTTTTCGATTTTCCCAAACTTGACTAATTTCAACAAATCATAACTCAACAACGAGTCTTCGTAGAACAACGTTTTTACCAAACTATAATGAAATTTTCGCAAAAATTTCGATAACATATAAACTTAAGAAAATTACCCACACATTTTTTTTACAGTAGAGGGATATTACTTGGTAAAGGCGGAAAAATATTTTCTCGGTTTTTAATTCATAAGCTTATATTGGTGAAATTTTGGCGATGGGGTTTTTGATTTGTTTTTGAGTTGAGCTCGAAAAACTGTGGGTCCGTCACTCGTTTTCATCTCAAAATAATATAAAATTTGAAAAGTGTTTTCTTCAAATTTGTTTATAACCTTAACGTATGCTATAATTGTAAGTATGTTGTTTGTTAATTTTGTTCAAGGTTGCGGCTAGGAAGAGAGTTTATTAAAGTATAAATACAAACCAAATTCTTATACAAGGGCGTTTGCGAACAAACCAATTATTAGTTCACCTCGAATAGCAGCAAGTGGTTTATCGGTGCGTAAAACGATTTCGAAGAATAGGCTTCATCATACTTCAAGAGTGCAGTGCATTGCTTCATCGATAAGTTTTCCAAGGACACTACATCACCATCGATCATGGAGGAAGTAAAATAAAGGGTGTTTTGATCAAAACTTTGTCGACTTAAACTTGACGAATTTCCTTTCATCGTGCATTAAACAATTTTGCACACCCCTCATTTTGAAGAAGTGTGCCTCTATTTTGATTTTGAGATTAGCACTTCAGTCATCCATGTCGAAAGAAGAGATGCAACGCATCAACATTTTGCATCAAAGTTTGATTGCGTGGTACAGGAGGATGAAACTTACGTCAAGGCAGACTTTAAACAGCTTCCTGCACAGGAAATCTGTATTCTGTACAGCAACCGGACGGGGAAAAGTGGCAGATATTTTCAAGCACATTAAACTGTCAAAGTTTCGCGAAGAAATATCTGGTGTGGTAGGCCATCTGTACCTGTGGCTTGAAGAGCAACGTTTCCATTCCGACCGTACTGTCAACCAGGAAATTTATTTGAGCGAGTGCCTACAAAAACGTCTACTGTCTTTTCTGAAGCGACACAGTTGATCTGTTCAATTTTGCCGGATTTGGCATCTTGCCATTACGGAAAAAAGGCCATGGAGTGGTATGCTGCCAACAACGTTCAAGTGGCGCCAAAGGATAAGAACCCTCCCAACACGCCAGAGCTCCGCCCAATCGAACAATATTGGGCTATCGTCAAGCGGAACCTTAAGAAGACTCAAAAAGCTGTTGTGAGCGAGAAACACACTGGTGTGTTGCGGCGAATAAAGTGGACAAGGACACTGTACAAAATCTTATGGCAGGTGTTAAACGAAAGACCCGGCAATTCGCATTCGGTAAAAGGAAGCTTAACTGAATATTTCTCTTGTACTCTTCATTAACTGAACTTGAAAATGAAAAAGAATTTTTCTTATTAATAAAAATTTTGATCGACTCATACACATTGCTGTTTGACCAAATTTTGATTGGAACATTCTAAACTACGAAGCTCAACGCGCTCATTTGCGTTCAACTATTCATAGTTATTTAGATAAGTTACGTTCCAGACGCATGGATTGAGTAACGAATAAAATGAAATTGTGTAAGAAATGTCTCTTAAGGTTTACAAATACTAGTGAATAGAACATTCCATTAACAGTTTCTGCAGAAGCAAAAATTGAGGAACAGACTTCACCTTCAACTTCGTCGGTTTCATAGAAGGAAACAGCTTTCACGGGAGAATCCGTAGGATCATCGATTAATTTAGAAAAAAAATTACAAGCTCTTGCACAGAAAGTTAGCACGATATGATGCTTCTCGTTGCAAATATCGCCTCTCTAAAGCAACTGAAATATTTTCACAAATTTTTGAAACGACAAGAACAAGGTTTCCAAATGAAGTTTCTGACGTGTCAGAGGATTTAGATAAACTGCAATTAATATGAAAATAGCCTTTTCAAAAGCCAACACAACTGAGAAAATAGTTGAAGTTCTTTGACTATTGCCAAGAAACTGGTCATGTATAAAAATAAAATCTTACTTCGAAGAAGCTACTCAACATATGGTTATTGAGTCAAAAAAGTACTAAATATTTGGGAATTCAACCTTTGTCAAGAACGGGGTGACCGTCACATAGTTCAGATGTTCAATAAAAGGTTAATAGCTTTTATCTCAATGATGACATCAATCGATCATTTCCTGTGATAAAAGATATTAACAATTTCTATAAAATTATCCAATGATGCGTAAAAAACTTCCAAGATCGCAGCAAGCTCTGCCCACGAACGGTTGAGTTTTCGTGAGCTGTAACGTTTTTTTTCCGTATTTTTAGTGTGGGGAAATTAATCTACATAAGAATTTCAATAATAACCGTCGCGAGTGTTAGTGAATGCTGTGATTTTGACCACATAGTCATACCTATATATCATTTGTGTGTTGAACAGAACTAAAATCCGGTGTAAAAGGATTTCAAGAACGAATCGATTGGTACACTATAACTGATTGTTACGGGTTAACCGGGTGAGCGCTTTCCATTATTTTTTGTCCATTAATAGTAAACTTATTCCTATATATCTTTTGATTCGAACTTTTTCGGTTAAAAGGAGACCACAGTTAAATTGCTTATCTTTCAATAAGCTGTAACATTTCGCTCTTTGGGTTGATTTCAACGATATTTTGAGTGAAATGACCTCAGCATGTATTATTTTCACTGCGTGAGTTTCATTGTGAAATGTGTCGTAGTTTTGAAAATGGAGTCGAAGGAACAGCAAGCACGCGAGAAAATTTTGCGCACGCACTTTGACAACCCACTACTTTCGCACCGAGCCATCGGAAAGATGTTGAAAATTCTCCAGTCTACAGTGTCTCGTGTCATAAAACGTTTCGGAGAACGTTTAACTGTCGATCGGAAGAAGGTGAGTGGTTCCGTACTGCGTGACCCAACTGTTCCGTTCGGAATGTCGCGAAAAAGCTGCACTTGACTAAAGGTTTCGTGTATACAGCCAAGAAACGACTGCTTCCATTTCTCAAAACACACAACGTTCCTACAATTTTTTGGCCTGACCTAGCCTCTTGTCACTTCTTCAAGGATGTTCTTGAGTGGTACAAGACAAATGGTGTCAATTTTGTGTCGAAGGATCAATGTTAGCCTCCCACCACGAGTTCCGATCGACGGTGATGAAATCGAGGTAGTAGACGAATTCGTGTATCTGGGCTCATTGGTGACCGCCGATAACGACATCAGCAAAGAAATACTAAGGCGCATTATGGCTGGCAATCGTGCCTACTTTGGACTCCAAAAGACGCTAAGATGGAACAAAGTTTGCCGAACTGCTGCGTTCGATGTACGGTGGAGTGCAGATGGAAGACGGAACGTGGAGGAGGCGAATGAACTTCGAATTGCATCAGTTGCTGGGAGAACCTCCCACCGTACACATCGCTGAAATCGGTCGACTACGATGGGCTAGGCATGTCGTAAGAAGGTCGGACGACAGCCCTGTTGAAATGGTTCTCGAAAATGACACACATGGGTACAAGAAGAAGAGGCGCGCAACGAGCCAGGTGGATCGATCTAATAGAGCCTGCGGACTCTTCCAAGACAGCGAGGCTGGTGAGGTACAGCCATGGACTGATTACAATTGAGGTAACTTTTGCGTAAACCAGAGGCCACACCGGCCTTGATCTGATTGGTAAAGTAAGTATGCCAGTTCTAAAGTTAGTTAAAGAAACACTTAGAGATACTCCCAGAGACGCATTCGACTTCGATATTCCTGCAATTACATTGTACCTTGTTGATTTCGCAAATTCTCAAACGTGGATGGTCTTGACGGAATTCCTTCATGACTACTAAAATCATCCATTTGGTCAGGATCTAAAGATGAAGTATTTAAAAAAAATTTACTTGCATACTGGAAAAAGCCCTGATCCACTGGACCCTTTTGTTAAGGGCAGAATCCATCTAAAGGGTGTTCCGATCAAAATTTGGTCAAACCGTTATGTGTTTCAGTCGATCAAAGTTTTTATTAATAAGTCTAATTCTTTTTCTTTCTCAAGTTCAGTTAATACAAAATACAGGAGAAATATTCAGCTCAGCTTCCTTTTTACCGAATGTGATTTGCCGGGTCTTTCATTTAACACCTGCCATAAGATTTTGTTGTGAACTGGTACATTGAAGATGTAAAGCTACTCCCAAGCTCCATCTATGTGGATCTCTGTGCAATTACACTGGTTTTGATCAGTTAAGGAGTAGCAACTACGATATTGCACGGTCTTTTTATAAAAAAAAATCTTCATGTTCTTTATTCACCGCAGAACGAAAGTTTGCCTTGAAATGTTTCCGCTCACGACAGCTTTTTGAGTCTTCTTAAGGTTCCGCTTGACAAAGGCCCAATATTGGTCGATTGGGCGGAGGTCTGGCGTGTTTGGAGGGTTCTTGGGCACCACTTAAACGTTTTTGGCAGCATCCACTTCCTTGGTCTTTTTTCCGTAATGTCATGATGCCAAATGCGGCCAAAATAGAACGGAGCAATTGTGTCGCTTCAGGAAAGGCAGTAGACGTTTTTGTAGGCTCTCGCTCAGATAAATTTCCTGGTTGACGGTTCCGGTCGCAATGTAAACGTTGCTCAAGTCACAGGTACAGATGGCCTGCCACACCAGATATTTCTTCGCGAACTTTGACAGTTTAATGTGCTTGAAAAAAATTGCCACCTTTCCCCGTCTGGTTGCCGTATCAAATTCCTGTTCAGGAAGCTGTTTAAAGTCTGGATTCACCACTTTCTTGTAAGTCGACAGTCCAGCTCGTTTTTCAGCTCTATCCACGGTTGAAGGCGCCACTTCCAGCTTCTTTGCGACATCTCGGACGGAGAGGTTGTTATCGTCGCTGTGGCCTCCGGTTTTCGATTTCCCTCCGATCCAGCTTTCCTGGCTGTCGACAAACGTTCACCGAACACTTTTAATACGTTGGTAGTGTTTTTGAAAAAAGGGGAACTTGGAGTTGAGCACACAAACCCACTGGTTGACGCTAAATATTGGCCAACGTGCGTTTGTACATTTGTTTGAGGATTTGTTAAGCGACACAAATTTCCAAATCCAAAGATCGGATGCCGTGTTGCATCTTTGGACTTTTTGTTCATGAATCTGGACTCTTTTCAAATCACAAACTAGCATGCAGTTGTGAGCTTGTAAATTTGTCAGAATAGCGTATTAGCGAAAATCTGAGAGGGTTGATTTATCAACTACGGGCCTGTTTAATAGCTACGTAGACTAAGTTTTGAAAAATCCCCCCCCTTCCCCCCTGGTAGAATTTTATCGATACAATGTTTTGAATTTTTGTATGGAGCGTAGACTTTGGTCAACCCCCCCCCCCTCCCCTCAGAAAAGTCTACGTGGTTTATGAATAGCCCCGAAGTTCTTCAGATATAGCGCGAATGAGCTTCAGCTTAATAAACTACTGAGTATTGTATTGGTTTGTTCAATAAAATGTTCTCACTATTCTCATTCAATGCTCATTTCAGCCAATGGTGCCCAACACATAGTTGTAATCAACCATCGACAACCCGGAACAATCTTTTCATAGAAATGGCTATGCTCTTCGAACATCCGGGGGACTACAAGCATTCTACTTATATTTTGTTGTTTTTTTTCAGGCAACAAATAATTTATTTCTACCAAATTTTGAAGACAATATCTAATATCTCACTATTTTTATTTTTTTTTAAGTTGTGGTGCTTCGGTTGAGCATGGAGATGAATTGGCGTACCAGAGGCTTGACGTATGCCTGTGGAGTTAGGTACAGTCAACTCTTGAGGTAGTAAGTGCTCTCAAGGACGTGCAGCAAGACAGGTAATTGTTACCCATTGTATCTATATGTCCTTTTTTAATAGGTTTGCGTCGACCATCAGTTGAATCGGTTGAATCGGTTTTGTCGATACATTGTTCCACAATATTTTGTTATCGGGCGTAGCGTTTTTTCTATAGTTTCGGTTGCCTATTGTTTAATGCACGAGTGATCGAGTGAGCATGAGAAGTCGTATTTCGCCGAGTATGATGGGTCGGTAGAGAGGTATATACGCAAAGGTTTTTTTTAAACGGTTTTTTTTACACGGGTTGTTTTCGTCGATAACTCCAGCGACATCCGAGTGACTCCAGCGACATCCGAGTGACTCCAGCGACATCCGTACTGTTGGTGTAGATCGGCCCAAGTTGGCTCGCATGCGTTGAGATGAATTGTTTTCCTAATGAAATACCACTATCACACTCAGTGAGTGGCCCCAATAGCATCCTTACTGTTGGTTTAAACCGGTCAAAATTGGCTTTTCAGCAATATTTAAAATCACTTTGTTTTCCCAATGAAAAAACACAATCACACTTTGTGAGTGGCCCCAATAGCATCCTTACTGTTGGTTTAAATCGGTTCAAATCGGAAATCACTCCTAATTTTCAAATATTTAGCTTGACAGCTTATCGTTAATCAAAACGAACGCCGCTGCTGCTCAACCCTGTAATCTAAAATCCCAGTGATTTCTCGTGGAAGTGCAGTGGATTTCGCAGCTTCCATTAAAGCGAGTATCACGTCAACATATTCCTACCCTTTCCTTACTTGACCTGCATTCGGACGGGGCCGGCGCCGGTATTGCCTTAGTTTTTACACATTGAAGATGTGTGTTAGTCCCAAGCATCATCTGTTGGTTCTCTGTGTAATAACAGCTGATCTGGCAATAACGGAGTAGCAAGCTCGGGCGTTCAATCATGCTCATACTCATGCTCAATACACGTTGGTTTTACATCGATAGGTGCTTCTACATGAAAATGGTAAGTGAAAATCTCTATGTGTTGTACAAAGTATAACAGCGCAAGTGCTCAAAGGTTAAAATGGATGTATATATACATGGTTGACGGGGGATTGATGACATTAGTTTTAACTATACGTAATGCAACTGATGCAGCCTTTTTATGTACTAGAAAGACTTATGCTCCACGTAAAGCAAGAAAGGAAAAAATAATTTTAATCACGGAACCAATTTGCTAAAATCTCATATGCTAAATAGAATCCATACTACCATAGTCAGGCGGTCTAAAAAAAGAAGTAACGGCAAAACTTTGAATAGAGCCTAGCCTCAAAAACTTGATAACTTGATGAATTAGGCATGCTTCAACGAACTCTTTACATAACGCACGCAATTCACACGCAGCGGTTCATCATTGCTATCATTTTGTTTTGATGCCACGCAACTATTTTAAGCCGAAGAATCCTTTTGTTTCCACATTCTACCGCATGATGGATGGTTGGAATTAATCGCCACAGACCGTCGTCACCGCAAGGAGTTGGAAGTCTGCCCTCGGGTACCATTATATGGCGTTTTAAATGTTTCGATTAATATTTATGGTTGGAATGGAGGCAATAAAACTAGTCAAATAAAAGTAACATAAATATTAATGGCAGTTTCGGACGCGAGTTCTTTCCTCTTGAGACTCAGTCCGCGTAATGTTTGTCGGTTGGCGGTGCTTTCCCACCCCCCCAACTTGTGCCATTAACGGCGGAGAGGCTCCGTGAGTGAATTTCACTGCACTTAATAGAGATGTATTATTTATACGATTTCATTAATCTACGATAAGATAGTGATAACATTTATTTACTTGCACTCGGTGGTTGTAATTTTACGTGAAATTGATTATCTTACTGTGTCTCGATGGGAGAAAATTTATTTGCCATTTTGGGTAGAATCAAAGCAACTCAATATTGTTTTTTTAAAGCAACAAATAGAAATAAACTCAACTCTGAATTTTCTGCACCAGAAATTTTAAAGAATTGTTGGTCACATTAAACCATTTCACCAACGGTCTCCGTCTCGTGCCGCATTTTTCTTTTAACTTTACACCAGTCTCAACTAGCTCGAGGGCTTACCACTGCTTTCAACCTTCTATGTCCTCCCACAAACCGTTCTCCGCCCTGAAATCACTCAAACTTTAACAACATTTTATTACGCATGCATATCAGGTAATTAAATTTTCGTTCACTCCGATAGGTGCTTTGCTATAAATGTGCGTTTCGAGTCGTAATTTCCATTTGAATTTTATTTTCGCCCATGTTTCCAACACACAGGTCGGTCAACTGCGTAACCAATAGCTTAATTTTACGATTCCGCCGTATCGCATCGCATTGTTGTAACACTCAATCCGCACAAAAGGCTCCCATTTTCCGATAACTTCCTCGCCATAATACACCGTACTTATCGAAATTTATTCATTGACTTCGGAAGATGAGGTGATGAACATTTGAATATCTCGAACTGCTGCTTAATTGAGGATTGAGTTTCAGAGTTCATCCAACATGCTATCGAATCGCTTTTTGTTTGAAGATAGCTTTGTTTGTTATTGTTGTTCAGTGGATTCATAAAGATTGTACGGCAGTTAGGGGGCTGATTTACGGGAGCAGCGCCGTGAAGAGAGAGAGAGAGAGATTTGTGTGGTGGAAATGAGTGATTCGGGTATACTTTAAATCGAATTTGGTTTTCCTAGCATTGATTGTGTCTGCATTTTTCAGTCAGTATTGTTCAATCGGAAGGTTCCTTTACTTAACATTTTCTTATACCTAGTCTATTCAAAGACTGATTGATGAAGAAAATGGAAGCCATTACTTGCCTTTCGGAAAATGTTCAAATAATTTTCGGTTTAACTACTTTGAACATAGCATAAAGGTGCCCCAGTTAGTTGTCATAAAACACAAAACTAAAGGCACTAAAAAAACTACTCTACTAAATCCCTTCTTTTAAAATGAATGCATTGAATGCACGAAAGTTTTCGTAAGCAGCCATCGCAACGGACACAACCACCCCGTAGGTTGGCAGAGGAAATGAAATGACTTTCTTCCAATTTCAGTATGGCTTTTGCCCATTACGACTGTATGCGGGCGCGGGGTTTCATGCCATGTCAGTCGATGGGTTAATGCTAGCAATAAAATAGGCTCTTATCGGGCGGCACCCTTCTGGAAAGAAAGTTATGATGGGAATAGGAAAAGCACTTCTTTTCTGAATTTCTAGATTTTTTGTTGTAGCCTTCAAAGACAGCAGAGAAAAACCACGAACCACTGGCTGGTGTAAGAATAACTACTTACGTTTTTTCAGTAATTCTCATGCAACATATAATTTCATATTTCAGTTAGCTGATGCCGCAGACGTTACCCTGTCTCGCAAGTGTTTTGATTTTGGCATTGTCTAAAATGTTTTGGGGGTCTGGTCCAATTTGGACCCTGTTCCAACTCGGATCACATACTGCTTCTTAGCAATGGCGATACCTTGACAATCGTGTAAATCGTTTTCCTAGCTATCATATAGCCCTGATATAACATACATTATATCACGGTTCTCTGTCGTCTGGTATGTTTGACAAAGGTAGATGTTGTTTTGGAGCACTCTGGCAAATTGTCTACTAAATAGCAAATTTACCTTCACCCGCACTTTGTATGGAAACGCCGCCCCCCAACCTAACAGAGAGAGAGAGGAGGGGTCTCGAACTATCGTAGAAACATTTATTGCCTCTTAAATCCCCGCATGCCAAATTTGGTTCCATTTGCTTTATTAGATCTAGAGTTATGAAGAAACTACAGTTTCATTTGTATGACAGCACCCCTTCTAGGAGAGGGGAGGGGTCTCAAATCACGATAAAAACATTTTTCTCCTCCAAAAAACCCCACATGCCAAATTTGGTTCCATTTGCTTGATCAGTTCTCGAGTTATGCAGAAATTTGTGCCTCACTTGTATGGGAGCTCCCCTTCCCAGAGAAGGGAGGGGTTTCAAACCATCATAAGAACCTTCCAGTGTCCAAGACAAATCCAACAAAGCAAAAATCTTGCCAAACTCCGCTCGCGAGTTAAATCGTGAAAAAGGAAACTCCAACTCATTTTTATTTATATAGATTTGTTATGGAATGCCGATTGTTCAGTTATATCGGTGTTTTACGGTGCATAATCTTAAAAAAAAACTACTGATATGGAAAGCTGTGATTAAGTGCGTATGATTGTTTTTCTGAAGGTCATTTATTAACATATTTTCGTTTGCGAATGTGTTACTTCAACTATAGAGCTCTATTTTCTATTTGTTTGAATGGTATGAGAGGACCCCTCTTTCAGGGGAGAAGACCCCTCTTTCAGAGAGGAGAGGGGTCTCAAACGATTTGCTTGATTAGTTCGAAAGTTATGCAGAAATTTGTGTTTCAATGAAAGAAAGCCCCCCCCTTCCAGAGAGCGGAGAGGTCTCAAACCACAAGAAAACTTGCAAAGGAAGCCAATATTTCGGAGAAATTCATGTGGAGAATCATCAAAGAAGACCTGCATGCATCTTCCAGAGCCAAAATGAAATGCCACTTGATTACGGACCGGGTCAAGAAACTACGAGTGACTCGATTCAAGAGATTGATTTCCTTGTTGAAGAAGGAAAAAATCTATATCTATACATCTATACATATATATAAAAATGGATTTCTGTCTGTCTGTCTGTCTGAACCTCATAGGCTCAAAAACTACTGAACCGATCAGCGTGAAATTTTGTATGGAGAGGTTTTTGGGGCCGGGGAAGGTTCTTGTGATGGTTTGAGACCCCTCCCTTCTCTGGAAAGGGGGGCTCCCATACAAATGAAGCACAAATTTCTGCATAACTCGAGAACTGATCAAGCAAAGGAACCCAAATTAAGCATGCAGAAGTTTTTGGTGAAAATAAATGTTTATATGGTAGTCAGAGACCCCTCCCCTCTCTAAAAAGGGAGGCACCCATACAAATGAAACAGAATTTTCTGCATATCTCAAGAACTAATCAAGCAAATGGAACCAAATTTGGCATGTGGGGTTTTCTGGAGACAATTTTTTTTTCTATGGTGGTTTGAGACCCCTCCCCTCTCCTAGAAGGGGTGCTGTCATACAAATGAAACTAAAATTTCTTCATAACTCTAGATCTAATAAAGCAAATGGAACCAAATTTGGCATGCGGGGATTTTAAAGGCAATGATTGTTTCTACGATAGTATGAGACCCCTCCTCTCTCTCTGGTAGGGGGGGGGGGTCCCATATAAATGAAACAAAAGGAGAACTAATCAAATGGAACCAAATTTGGCAAGTAGAGATTTTTGAAGGCAAGAAATATTTCTAATGTGACTCGACACCCCTCCGCCCTCTGTAAGAGGGGGGCTCTCATTCAAATGAAACACACATTTGTGCATAACTCGAGAACTAATCAAGCATATGGAACCTAATTTGGCATGTAAAGGTTTTTGGAGGAGCAGAAATGTTTCTATAGATGTTTGAGGCTCCTCTGCCATCCGGAAGGGGCCAAGGGGGGGGTTCCATACATATGAAACACAAATTTACTGAATAACTCGAGAACTTATCAAGTTAATGGAACCAAACTTGGCGTGTGGAGTTTTCGAAGGCAAGAAATGTTTCTATCGTGGTTTGAGACTCCTCCGCTCACTGAAAGAGGGTCTCTAATATAAATGAAACACGAATTTCTGCATAATTCAAGAACAAATCAAGCAAATGGAACCAAATTTGGCATATGGAGGTTTTTGAAGGAAACAAATGTTTCTAAGGTGGTTTGAGACCCCTCCACCTACTGAAAGGGGAGACTTCCATAAAAATGAAACATAATTTTTAGCTTAACTCGAGAGCCAATGAAGCAAATGAAACCAAATTTGGCATGTTGAGGTTTTTGGAGGCAAGAAATGTTTCTATGGAAGTTCAATTCCCCTCCCCATTTTCAAGGGAGGGGGGCTCCCATACAAATAAAAAGCAAATTTCTGCATAACTCGAGAACAAATCAAGTAAATCAAACCACTTTTAGCATATGGGGGTTTTGGAGGCTAGATTTCTATATGCATAAAAATGAATTTCTGTCTGTCCGTCTGTTTGTCAGATCCTTTTAGACTCGGAAAGTTCTGAACCGACCAACGTGAAATTTTATATGAAGGGGTTTTTGGGGCTAGCGAAGGTTCTTATGATTGTTTGAGACCCCTACTCTCTCAGGAACGGAGGCTCTCATACAAATGAGGCACAAATTACTTCATAACTCGAGAACTAAACAAGCAAATCGAATCAAATTTGGCATGTGGGGGTTTTGAAGGCAAAAAAAAAACCATAAAGATGCCAGTTATATTAAATTTCCCTTCATTTAGTTGCAAGCGTAGCACCGCACGCACCGGACGCAACTATATATGTATTATATGTATAACAATGAATTTCTGTCTGTCTGAACCTTATAGAATCGAAAACTACTAAACCGATCGGTGTGAAATTTTGCGTAGAGGGGTTTTGGGAAGGTTCTTATGATAGTCTGGAACCCCTCTCATATCTGGAAGGGTGGGGGGCTCCGATACAAATGAAACACACATTTCTGCATAACTCGAGAACTAATCAAGCAAGTGGAACCAAATTTGGCATGTGAAGGTTTTTGAAGGCAAGAAATGTTTCTACGTTGGTTTGAGACCTCTCTCCTTTTAGAAGAGGGGGGGGTCATACAAATGAAACACAAATTTGAACCAAACATTAAAAGTATCCCCACTGGTATGAATTTTTTATGCTGGGATTTTTGGAGTCGGCGAAGGTCCTTATGATGGTTCGAGACTTCTCCCTCATCTGGAAGAAGTGCTTCCACACCAATGAAACACAAATTGCCACATCACTCGAGAACTAATCAAGCAAATGGAACCAAATTTGGTATGTGAGGATTTTTGAAGGCAAGAAATGTTTCTATTGAAGTTTGAGACTCCTCCCCTTCCTGGTAGGAGGTGGGTTCTGAAAATGAGACAGAAATGTCAACCAAACATGAGAATTATACCTACTGTTATGAAAATTTATATGTTAAAGTTGTTGAGGCCGGAGAAGGTTCTTATGATGGTTCAATGCTCTTCTCCCGTCTGGAAGGGGGGGGGGCGGTCTGCACAAATGAATCACAAATTTATTCAAAACTCAAATACTAATCAAGCAAATGGAACCAAATTTGGAATGTGGGGAGTCTTAGACAAGATTTTTTTCTAAGATGGTTTGAGACCTCATCTCTCTGGTGAGAGGGGGGGTGGCCTCTCAAACAAACGAAACAGAAATTGGAACCAAACTTGAGAATTATCCATGCAACTTAAACTAAAAATGTGTATTTCTTGGGTAAGAAGCATGTACTGATAGAAGTTTGACCCCTGCTTAGCCAAGAATGGGGGATGCCTGAGTTACTCTCAGTGCTACATTATGCACAAGAAGTTGATCAAAGGTTATGCAAGGGAAAATTACATTCAAACTGACAGGATACGGCTTCGTTTGATGATACATTTTTTTTTTGTCAATGAAATGCTTCTACGCAGAAAGAGGGACCTATAGAAACTACCGATCCAAAAGTTTAATTAAAAACATAAATCTTTGTTTTTTTTTCAGAAATTACATTAGTAAACGAAAATAATTTAACCAGATGCATTCACAAAAAAAACATAAACGAGCAGGTTCTATTGAATTTTCGTTTATTTAGTTGCATGCGTAGCAAGGCTCGCACCGGGTTCAGCTAGTGATATGATAAAAATGAAATTGCTTCACTGTTTTTGCCACCACGGTTAGAGTTCGACTAATAGAGTTGTCAAATTTTGTCTGCTGACTCATGGGTTACTATGATTGATGCTGCATGGATAGTTTTCTCAGTGCGGGTGAAAGTAAACTCACGAAAAATTGGCCTTTTTTGTTCATTTTTTTAATGCAAACGATAGTAAAATAGTTGCTGTCATCAAAATGTGGATCATTATTGTCCAATTTATTGGGAATGGGTGACAATCTACGAATACTACTGGATATTACATTAAAGGTAAGGAGGGTCCAACATTCGGATTGTTGCGATACATTATAAACTACGACATATTGTAATTCCCGAGAAATTCTAGCAAATGCTAATTTGGTTCAGCTGTCACTGGTTTGTGCGCAAGGTTTGATAGTTGACTGGAGCAAAATCTTATTTACTTCAGCTTCAAGTTATGATTAACTATATGTATTTTGAGTCATGAAATGATAATTTGACACAAATCAGTTGCAAATCATCAACTAAAAATAATTAATTTGGAATCGTACACAGGCAAAAACTTGTCAATTACCTCAATACCGAATATTTTGTCCACTATCCCTGAACCTTGAAATTCGAAAATACGGACATTCTCGGAATAACCATGCTAAAAACACATCAAAATCCGATGGTAAGCGATGAAGTAACATTGATTTTAAATTTGATTTTTTCCATCCCAAATGGGTTGGTGGCGTACGTGTTAAGTCAAGCTGACGGTTATTGGCGAACAAAGTAGACAAGATGGCTGTCTGATGGCAGGAGTTAAACTAAAGTGCTAAAGTTCCAACAACTTGGATTCAGTCAACCCATAGTTTAGCTGATTTTTTGTTCAATATTGTTTACATGTTGAACTTCAAGAAGAAGAATAAGTTGATTAAAATAAAATAAAAAAAATAATCAATAGGGCGCTTTATTAAAAAAATTATGATGGTGTTTTCCGTCTCTGTCGATGCCGGGTATACATACAATCATACTTTTATTTAGATCTCAGCTATTTTTTCTTAACTTTTAAACTAAAAACATCAAATAATTTTTATTTTCACAAACTGACATGAAGTTCACAAAGTGACATGTATGCAAAGTGACATCTGAGCTGTCGGAATATGAAACGATTTTTTTTCTTTGGCGGTTTTTGATGTTTGAAATCAATGGTTGGTTCGTTAATTTAGGTGGTGTTGTCTTGCAATCGTTATTATTTCATAATGTTTGGATATTGTTTTTTTCTATTGATCCACTTGTCAAATTTGAAAAATAAATGAAATACGAGTGAATTTTTTTTATCGAAAAATGTTATATTCCACATACTCCGAAAATACACATATACAAAATATACATACACGGGGGCGAGCAGCAAAGATAGAGAGGAACTGAAGGTATTCTTCATCCTTTAACTGCAAGGCTATGCTGTTTCCAGCGCCAGACGAAGGTATTAAACTTAAATAAAAGCATAAATACCTTTACCATGAGCTGTCCTCTGTTTTGATAGAACTACATAGATAGAATCTTTTTTGTTGCGCAACATATGAATGCACAAATGTACAGGTATAACAGGTAGATGAATAAAAGGCAAAGACAATGACAGAGAATAGAATGGAACCAATAATTGGTTCGTCTTTCACTACTTTATGTTTTATGTGTCTCCTGTCTGCGCTGTTCCGGACGGCAGAGTGACAAAATCTGTCTCCATTCAGTTTTGAAGACACACACTTTTCTTCGATTCCTGAGCATGTCATCCTTAGATATTGTAGTCATGCATATTTGTTGTGTTCTTCAGCAGTTGTTATTGCGTAGTCTATGGACGCTTCTTCTATAGACGGTAGCGCAGTGCTCATTCCTGCCTGATGGTAAGAAAGTGATAAATTAATTCAATCGCCTCGGCGGCATTCATCGGCTCCGACAAAGTGATGGTCGCTTATGGTGACACAACAGTCAGCTCGAAGTTTAGGGCCCCGTGTGAGGTGTCTGCTGACTGGCGCACCCTGAAATTCTGAAATTTTCAGTTGATTTCATGGAATTCCAACTTGGCGTCAGGAGATGCTGTTACTCTAGGCATAGGAAGAGAAAGACGTGAATCCGATGTGTGGTGCTCGAATTCCTCAGAGAGCGTGTTTGATATTTTCTTTCAAGATTTCAGCTACAAGTGTTTCGAGCGATAACATACCGATTGGAAATTATCAAACTATTCTAGTGGCAAGTGTGGTGAGTGCGTTGGAACAAAAGTGAGAGTGGTCTAATATAGGATGAATCATGGTTTGAAAGCTGGACAAAAAGTCTGTGCGTCAATTGATTAGAGCATAAGGTATAGTGATTCACAGAAAGTACTAGAAGGTCTATCGCTAACTTTATCAGTAACTTAGTATTTAGCAGTCAGCACAAGTCTTCCTATTATGCATTACAAGTTTATTGCTTTCACAATATGCTTATTGCTTGCTCTCAACTTAGTGTTCTAAGGCACTTCCACAGTTATTAATTGAGAGCTTTATGCATTAGTATGATTGTGTGGCGAGTAGATACAAGTGTTGATGGTAATATATGTATGGGAACTGTAGCTAAGGTGGACAGGGAAAGACGGACATATGGTGATTTTAACATTTATTTATTGACTTCAATGTGTCTGCTAGTAAGCACTCAATCATACTATTATACTCTTTAACATTTGAACAATTTTGAAATACTGAAGAACTGTCAAATGTTGTAAATGTGAACACAAACTGAAAATCAAAATTGATTTTGGAAGCGTCTGTTATATTTGTGTCGTTGTAATTAAAAAAAATTAATGATTAATTTCAAAATTCAACCTCATACTGAGCATATACTTGCTTTGTTAAACGCTTCATTTATTCCACAATGAAGTCAATCATTCGGTCACACAAAAATCTTCATAAATATTCGTTAACAAAAGGTGCAAATAGCAGTTTTGTTAATTTTTATATGATTAATTAGCTGAATTCTGTGCGAGTGCTGCTACGTTTGCAACGGAATGAATGAAAATTTAATAGAACTGGCGCATTTATGGTTTTTTAGGAATGAGTTTTGTAGAATATTTTCGTTTGCTAATGTATGTAATTTCTGCAAAATAAAACGTAGGCGTGTATTTTTAATTTAACCCTAGGATCGTTAGTTTCTGCCATGTTTTTCTTTCTGTATAGAAGCATTTCATGGAATAAACATTTATCTTCAAACTACGCCATATCCTGTCAGTTTGAACGTAATGTTTGCATAACCATAGATTAACTTCTTATGCATAATGTTGCTCTGAGAGTAACTCGAGCATACCCCATTCTTTACTAAGAAGGGGTTCAAGCTTCTATCAGAACATTCTGCTTACCCGAGAAGAACACACTTTGTATTTCAAATACCTGGATGTTTCTCATGTTTTGACGAAATTTCTGTTTTTTTATTTGCTTTATGGCATGAAAACCCCTCGAGGGGTCTCATTCTACCAAATGAAAAAAATCCTCCAAAAACCCCCACATGTCAAATTTGGTTTTATATGCTTGATTAGTTCTTGAGTTATGCAGAAATATTTGTTCATTTGTATGGAAGACCACCCCCCCCCCTACTAGAGAGAGGAGAGGTCTTGAACCACATCAGAAACATTTTTTGCATTCAAAATCCCCAAAAAAGGTGAGTCGACAACTGGGATGAAGCGTGGAACCCCCAACATAGCTATGGTCCTCACAAGTTCCTACTTCATGCTTCCACGGGTCATGAGTTGACAAAGACCTCCAGCTAAGGCTTGCGTACTTAGCTGGTAGTGCAGCCTGAGCACTGTTGTCCTTCTGACTTCAGCTAGATTGAGGAGGTGCGTGCCGAGCGTCTATCCATCAGGAGGTGCGGCTCAAACAGCGTCTGTCCTTGCATCTAGCAGCTGAGTAAGAAACGTTGTATCGCGTCAACTATACATTTGGTAGCAGTCGCACCAAGGCGATGTAGGAAGTGTGACCCGGGTAAGGAAGTTGCACGCTGAAATCTTACCTTACTGCGGGAAATTTGAGGTACCATTTATGCGAAAAATATACGGAATTTAATTTCAGATCATCCATGGAATTCCGAAGTATTGTATAGTGATTTTGAATTTCTTCCCTCGTGCTTATGATAGTGCAAGTATGCAGTATGCAAATAAATGTGTTAATCCAATCTAAGGTTCAGTATAGCCGTCGATATAGGCTTCTTACTTACTGACCAAAGACGCGCTTGAACGAGAGGAGTTGAAAATGCGAGGACCTCCGCAACATCTGATACATTTGTTCCAAACGGTGCCTTCACAGCCGTCAGGATGTATGCATTGCACATTTTGTAAATATCGAATTCAAGCAATTATTGGATGAGCTGCAAGTAGATCCAGCTGCGCTTGAACGCATTGCAAACGATGCAGACAACAAACACTTCTTTGCTTGCAGATGTGTCTGGTGGTGTTGCTGCTTTTGAAGACAACTTTTGGCAGAAACTCGCTGAAAAGTGACAGATTGAACAGTGGGCATAATCGAGGCTGTAATTGGACTTATTTCAAATCCACTATACACGGTGTTCAATAAGTTCGAATACAAGTTTTCATCATTGCGTAGGTATGCGCCATGTACATATTCTGCATTGGTATTGGTGTCAGCTTTAGCTTCGTTCATACGCTACCGAATGTGCGCGGTGTTGACATTCTGTTAGTTGTTGTTCGTTTGTTACGCGCGATGAAAGAGTATCGGGACTTCGTAATTAAGCGTTTTTGAACGGTGAGCGACCCGGCGATATATTCCGGCTGCTGAAATCGCATGGGGTCAAGCGGAACTTTGTCTACACGACCATCAGGCGATACCGGGAGACGTCCTCGACCAATGACCGTGCGAGATCCGGTCGGCCGCGTTCAGCGAGGACGCCACGGGTCATCAAGATCGTGAGGGAGCGAATTCGGCGCAAAAGAACCGCTCAATCCGGAAAACGGCTGCAGATCTCAACGTTTCCATTGGAACCGCTCACACCATACTCACCAAGGACCTTGGTTTCAGGCCTTACAAAAAACGTAAGGTCCATGGCGTTTCGGAGGCTACCAGCAAAAAGCGGTTGGATCGAGCTAAGAGGATCCTCTCTCGGCACGCTGGTCAGGAGTTTGTTTTTCGGACGAGAAACTGTTCGTGCTGCAGCAGCCACTGATGTGCAAAATGACCGGGTGTGGGCGCCATCGAGGGACAGCATTCCTGAATCCAATATAAACATCCCTCGGTTCCAAAGTGCCGCGTCGGTGATGGTTTGGGGGCAGTATGCAAACGTGGTAAGCTACCCTTGGTGTTTATTGAAAAAAACGTCAAAATCAACGCGGCGTACTACAAAACTGAGGTTTTGGAAAAGGTTATTGCCCCCAGTCTCCGAAGCCTCTACGGCGATGAGCACTACGTGTTCCAGCAGGACGGTGCACCAGCCCATACGGCAAATGTGGTTCAAGCCTGGTGTCGGGACAATTTAACCGACTTTCTGGACAAAACTTTGTGGCCTCCCAGCTCCCCGGACTTGAATCCTCTCGACTTTTTGTTTGGTCCTATATGATGGCGAAGCTGAACGAATACAAGGTCAGCACTTTGGATCATTTCAAGACGGTAATTCTCAAAATCTGGGACGAAATGCCCATGCAGTCCGTGCGTGACCGCCTGCGACGCGTTCGAGAAACGTTTGAAGCTCGTTAAGGAGTACAAAGGGGGTCATTCAAGAGAAATGTTGTAAACGTTCCTTGTAAACATAGCTTTCAATAACATAAATCCAAAAATAAAAAACCATGTTTTCATTTTTTTAACAAATTTTGAAAGTGTATCCGAACTTATTGAACACCGTGTACATGAACTGATGCTTTTTATAAAAAAAACGCCAATTGATCGATTTCTACTGATTTCTTCCTGTGCAGAGCATAAAAAGTGGCTCCTTTTGCTCCATTTCACCCTAAATCGGTGTGTTTTTCAGTTTTTACTCTGATAACTACAATTTCCGTAGTATTTTTGCTTGAAAAGGGACAACCTTATGCGAAAAACTCTGAGGAATCGAGATGGTGTTGGTTTCATGCTTTGCCGGGGTCGAGAAATGATTAATAATTTTACTCCTACAACTATATTTGCCGTTGTATTTTCTAGTACCAGTTTCATGCTTGCCATTTAGTAGGTATAATTTTCAACCAGGTTAATTTCATGGTCTAGTAGTAAATTTTCATAATCAAATGTCATGTTGAGTGATCCACAGCAGTCTTGATTAAAGTCATGCTCGTTAGGTTCTAAAGCGTGGATTTTCAGGCAACATAACATTGACTACCTATAAGTTTCATGCGAAAATCAAATGATAACTCGTGACAACAGAGGTAATCAGTAGAATGAACGTTCGATTTTCAAAATGTTTTGATATTCATTGGTTTAAACAGGTTCATTTTCAATATGAATTTTGGAATATCTTAAATGAAATTCAATAAACCACAATGAATATCAATTACTCGTCGGGATCAGGAAAATATGCTAGAGCAGTCCAGCCAAGGTATCTTGCTCAACATTGCTAGCATCTATTTTTATGGAACGATGATGACCAGTGATGCCAGTAATTGTTAAATTCAAACAATACACATTTGCGTAGATGCCCGAAAGGGACTAATTATGTGTTTTATTAATTATCTTAGCTGAAAACTAATAACATTCTTAGCCGATACTATTTGATTCCACAGTGCACTGCATTGTTTTCTACGTAAGATATGTCCCTTTTCAAGGAAAAAATACCGTGGCAATTGTAGTTATCGGAGTAAAAACTGAAAAAACACATGTTTAGGGTAAAATGGGACAAACTGGACCATTGCTCGACCCTGTCACAGCATGATATTGACACTATTCGATTTTTAAGAGTTTTTCACATAAGATATGTCCTTTTTCAAGCAAAACTTGACACGGCAATTGTAGTTATCGGAGTAGAAATTGAAAAACACACCGAGTTAGGGTGAAATGGGGCGGTATGAAGAAATAAGTGACAATCGATAGTGATTAGTGACAACGTGAAATCCCTGAACGTGACAACTGACAACGTGAAATGACCAGAGGTACTCAAAAAATTCGATCGATGGCAATGGATTCTATCCTCATCCATAATCCAGACAAATTAGCTCCAGGGTGTCGGAAAACTTCTCCCGCTGTTAGCTTAAGCTATGACAACACTCGAAAAACTTTGCCCTCGTAAAAGTTTCTTCCGTCAAGAACGTGTTCTTCATTCCTGTCTGGCCCAAAAAGCAAAGCAAAGATACCCTGACTTTGCGGTTGAATTCCCCCTATAAATCAATTTTTCACCGACCTTGTCATAGCCCCGATTCCGCAACAAACCCCGGTTGTCGATCGACACTTCGTCCAAGAACCTGAATTGCTCGGTGCTCTAGCACTTTCCACATACATCTTTGCCCGTGCAATATCTTTGGAAACAGAGGGACATTTGATGCTGATGGGGCAGTTGAAAGTCTTCTCAAAGCTGTCTCTGGCTTCATATAGGAATAATGTCGGATTTCTTTTAAACTGTTTCGATTATCCTCCAAGGGAAAAGTGGCTACATCACTACGTGCGCTTGATCGGGAGGTTGGTTCAACTTTCTGCCGAACAGTGAAAAAGTACCTGGCGAACATAAACATACATATCAGGAAGCGGAAGTCGCATCCACTGGTTTTGAAGCTGCAGGCAATGACACAGCGGCAGCGGCTGAATAAGATGGTCAACTAGATTTTCCCGGTGAATCGCGACGTGGTGATGGACGACGAGACCTATCTCACCCTGGATGGCAACGACTGGCAGGGCACTTCGTATATTACTTCCCCCACGAAGGAAGTGAGCTCCGTGGTGAAGTTCATTTCACACACCAAGGTGCTGCTGTGGCTGGCAATCAGTGAGCAGGGGATGTCAAAGCCGCTCTTCTTTCGCTCCGGACTGGCGGAAAAATTATGGTACAGAAATGCCTGCCGGAGGATTGCGTCGTTCATCAAGAAATACAATAAGGGTGAAGACGCGGTTTTCTGGTCGGATCTGGCATCGGCCCACTATTCGAAGTGATCGGTGGAGGAGATTTAGCGGCTGAGTATCGATGTGGTACCCAAGTCGGCGAACCCACGCAGGGTCCCCTAACTGCGTCACATCTAAAATTTCTGGGCCAACCTGAAGCGTAAGATCTACTCAACAAGTTTGTCGCGAAAATTGAGGAGGAATTGATAAATAAAACGAACACGCATGTTTTCGTCCGCCATAGCGAGATGTTCCGGTTCTACAGGCGGAAGACCGCTCGGCTTCAACCGTTACACAAGTAAGCTTACTTTCCTTGGGAATTTATCAAAAGCAATTATCTGTCGCCCGCTTTTTTATCCTAGAGGTTTGAGCTGTTTAGTGGAATGCCTGTAACTAGAAATTAGAAGAAAAATTGGTATTCTCCATTGAATTCCAACTACCTTTTGCTGTATCTGTCGAAGATCTCGAAATACTCGAAGTCGAGTTGTCGAGTACGAGGACTCCTGAAGAAGTCTGCACATTATGTAGACGAAATACGCGTATCTGTCGAAGATGAGTAAAGGGTGGTTGAGATTAAATGGAGAATACTAATTTTTCTTCTATTCTAATTTTTTTTTATCACCATCCGAAAAAAAGTTCATTTTTTTAATGCAAACGTTAGTTGATGCACGTAGGCCGAACACTACTTCGTTGATTCAATACATCTTATCCAATTTGTTCCAATTATGGATTTGGAAACTGTTAAAAATTGAGCGAACTCTATAAATATTCTGCTTGATACGGAAGTAAATATTTTTGACTTTTGTTTATTACCATTTATTCATCAAGACAGCAGGCACATTTTTTCTTAAGATTTACAATTCTACTGGAATAAGCGTGAGGGATGCTCTTTTCGGTTCATTCAGCTGATGATTTTAGCTGGCTGATTAGCTTCGTTTGACAAATTATTTGTTGTGATACAATTGCTCACATGAATTTGAGTGAACTATAATAAGTTATCGCCAGTTACTGCAGTTGTGGTGCTACAGAATGGCAACTTTCAAATCTAAGCGAAGCAAATTCGTGGTACTACGGCAGCGTTAGAAGCATGGTATGAAGGTTTCATAATTGTCTTTATGAGCATGCTCCTTTCGAAGGCAAAAACCGTGTGTTTCACCTGATATGTTTGATTTCACTCAAACAGCTTAAATCCGTTAAATTTGAGATGATGAGAAATAATTTTTTGATCATATTCTGTCATAGGGACAGCCCATTTCATTATGTCACGCAAGAAGTGACTTTTTTATAACCAATTTGGTTCCACTCTCTTGAACCAAAACACATTTTTGGGTGCTTTTTTGGTCAATACCCAGTATTTTTGTTTTCAGAATGAAGAGGTAGTTTCTAATATAGAATATGAAAAAAGATCTTGATGGTGAGTTACCAGGATATGCAGCACCCAAAAAGTATGTGAAGTTTTAAATGGTTCAATCAATAATAGTCACACGGAGAGGGCTTTGTTGATCAGAAAGAAGGCTGAACAAAAAATTTCAACTGTACATTTGCTGTGAGATTTTCAGAAAATAAGCTTACTGTTCAGAATGAGAATAAATATTTCTTTTTCCACGGTAGCTTCCAAATAACCGTTTTATGGAAAAGTAACTTTCTTAAACTTAAAGTTAAAGCGGACCAACTTATTTTTTAAAGATGAAAATCTCAAACTTTTTTTTAAAAAAGATTTAGATTTCTTTGAGCACAAAGGAAATACGACAATGCTTTTGCCAGATCAATAAATTAGTAACCGTTGGGTCCAATAAATTTGCTGGCTGTTGTTTGCACTATTTACTCGCTTATCATGAACCTCGATGCACTGCATGAACTTCAAAACCAACGACAGCTCAAGTTATGCTGATTCATGTTGCTCACGCGTATCATGTGAACTCACAAAACTGTTTGACGTAGGCATATAAAATAAACCATTTGCATCTGTAAAACATGAGCCCACTCGTCATATTCTAGCTACAATTATAATCACACGCTCAAAAGACTTGAAGATAAGGTCTAACGTATAATCAACATGCAGCATAAATGACGAGCATAAAAGAAAAAAACATACCACTAAGTACATAGGGTGGAGAACACCTTCAGCCTTCCGGACTTTTTTTTTCAGCTCTTTTAAGTTTAATTTTTCCTTCATGCTCGAAATAGAGTCTTTGGTGGTTCAAAGCCGCGCTTCACTCTACACACTAGCACTAGCAAAGCGTTCACCAGCTGGATGGATAGCTGAGCACGAGCACGTTCCGAGATACGTTAGCACTCGGTCTGCGGCTCACCACACAAAGATCTAGCAGTGGTGGTTTGCGTGGTCGACCGGTGGAAGCGTGTAATGAAGGAGGAAAATATCGCTGGTGAAATTGATATCAAGGAGAGATTTGAGAGGGCGTGTGCTCCGGTGCCCATGAAAATAGCTCCGCCTTCGTCAGTGAATCTATAATTATCGTGGCAGTTGGAACCAAGGTTGGAACGATACGCAAGCTTGGCCCTTTCGAAACCGAATGAATGAATGTCAACTTAACTTATTGTGTTTCGGATTTTGTCGAATTATTTATCATAACAAACATAAAATTAAATCATAAGAAATAATTGCTTCTGATGGCACGGTGAATTATGGTTATTGTTTTTCCACGCTTTATGATACGTTGTTGTTTCTAACATAGGTAATGAACCGAATGTTTAGTAAAGTTATTTTCTATGGAGTTTTCAATAAGTGCGTCTAATCTAATACAAACGCAATCAATACGACAAAGTATCCTGGTAATAATTGGGTTGAATGACGTCCAGTATTTTTTTTTGTCAATATTGATGCATGCAGCATATCAAAGACATGTTACAAGCGCCAAAGCGGACAGGCCTATTGCGTTGCATTAACCACAAAGATGATTCTTTAAAATTTGTTGGACTCAAATGAAGAGATACAAACGTCAACGCATTTTTTTAATCTAAAGTGGATATAAATAGTGTACCTAACATTCAAATTTTACCTCATATAGTTAATCTCTAACATTACAGTAAATCAATATATTCTAAAGGAAATTGTTGGGCTAGGGTCACCAACTCTTGACGAGCCACACTTTTTTATATCGTGAAGGCTTCAAGCTACAACAAATTCTACAGAAATAACAAAAGTAGTTTAGATATGTCCTCACAAATTTGGTGTTCTTAACCTCGAAGGTATATTGACTACCATTTTCCAGTAAATATTTTAGTTCCTAATTGTGTGTCTATCGTATAAAATAAATTTCAGGGTTAAGTGTCGTGAATTTCAATTCTCCGTTTGTAATTACATCTAGAGCTAGATAAATTAATTAAACTATTTGATTACACACAACTGTATGAACGGTAATAGCATTTGGAACTTGTAATAGAATGGATTTAGCATTCAAGTAGATTTGAACAAATTTAGGTAGCAAGATCTGGTTACAAAAGATGATTTTCTTCCAACAATTAGAAGATAACAATCAATTTTTTCTTCTTCTCTTTGTTCCTGCCAATTGACCTCGTGACGATTAAGCGACGTGTCATTTTGTCAGCTATACCCGAGCAACGCAAATCTGTCATAATTGGTTGCAGCAACTCGATTGTGACCTAATTGAGTCACATTGCAGTTACTTTGACTAAGTTGCAACAAGCGTGCTACTGGAGGGTAGTCGACTGAGCGTAGTTTCTATGAGGGTCGCGTCGTGAAAGCTACAATCCAGAACAGGCTCCTTACTCTTTTTGATATGATCAACTACTGATTAACTACTGATTGTCCTCATCATGTCTACATGAGTTTGAATGGCTAAAATGAGTTGGATGGATTGATAATATCACCATCACCAATTATCCACGAGATAACGAATTTCCAAGCAGATTGAACAATTCGTCAAAAATGCAGTGTTGCACAAAGGATGCCCTCATAGTGGGGAGCAGAGACACTTTATGTAGAAACTGGAGTTGGTATTCCCACTCTCCTCATATTCCTTTAGATTATATGTATTTTTCAGGAAAATACGCGTATGTAATACAGTATCTATCGACATCCTTGGTTTGTTTGCTGGAAATGAAAATGAGTTATGTATCAATACCTTAAATTTCCTAGTAAGGTGAAAAACAGTTCATCATAGATAAATGCTCAATACCAAATTTGAAACGACTTTTTTTCGAAAACCTATGTTTTAAAAGATTTGCACCTAAAGTGGATGATTATTTGAGAGACCGGTTTGATTAGTTCTGGAGTAAATGAAATATCTTTTCATAGTACCACTAAATAAAAATATTCAAAAAATAGTAATTCTATACTGCTCATTATTCGTAATTTAAAACTGGATTATTCGTAGTGCAGACATGTTTGTTTTAATTTAAGCGCAAATATTTATCCAACAAGTCGATTAATCTTAAACATTAAACTATTGTAAAAACATATTATAAATATGAATCCTAGAGGTTTGAGCTGTTTAGTGGAATACTTAACTATAATTTAGAAGAAAAATTAGTATTCTCATTTAGTTATACCTTTGCTTATCTTCTGACGAATGCAGTATTTTAATCTCTAATATTTTGAACTTCTTCAGTCTCTCGTACTAATAACTCGACTTTGTTGGAATTAAATGGAAATCGCAAATATGATGTCTTGTAATTTCTTCTGGTTAGTAAATCTACTCAATACCAAAGTATTTTCCTATCACAGACTTTAAATATCATCGCGCAAATCTCATAATATCATCAGTGAACGATATAAAGGGATACACCTTTACCGTCAGTTGTTCAACCAGCAGCCTTGAGCTTTTCCAGAGCTGCAATGAGCTAGTAATGAATTGGCAGCTGGTGGTGGCAAGTATCCTGGAGGGTACTGCTGGCAAAACTGGTGGGATTGAATGACCAGTGTGGTGCCAAGGCCGTGGTAATTTGTAGCCGGCTGGTTGACACAGCAAACCGAAATATAGATGCTGATCCAGTTGTGTTGCAGGCAGTGTAACCTAATGTGTGTAGAAAAATGTATTAAATAGCAACATCTATTGCTTCATTGCTATTAAGTAGCAGATATTGGCTTCAGGTATCTGCTATCGCTGCTACCAAAAATATGGCCTTCATCATTGAGCAATGAACTGTCGCCTGTCTG
>JASCZW010009618.1:0-41345 GCA_034211315.2 Aedes japonicus | reverse complement strand
ATTACTTAGACGTTTCACGGTTTGTTACCGTGCCTTGAAGCTTATAGTCGAACAGAATCGACTCCTTTTTTCTAGAGAGAGTGATCACCGAACACATCTCCGGATTAACCACGGAAACGGTTGAGACTGCACCAGTGAGCAAAGATTTGTAGCTGCTGTTGTAGGAGGTGAAAATCTTTGATAGACTGGATTCGTAAAAAGATCTTCAGGTCATCACCATACGGAAGACGGGGACCTACGAGGGCTCGGTTCACACCTTTGAAGTACAGCATGAAGATCAGCGGCCCTAATAGCTCACTTGAGGTATTCCTGAAGTGGTCGGAAAAACATCGGACATGCAATCACAAACAGCAACTGTCAGAAGAGGATCAGTGAGGTAGGAGTGAAACCATTGTAAGGAACTTCCACTAACTTCAAGCCAATGTAGTTTTGCAATAGCGATGTCGTGGTTGAGCTTGTCAAAAGCTACTTAAAGGTCTGTATAGATGACAGCCGTTTGCGCCCTTTCAGCCATATTTTCCGTAATAAACGAAGAGAGACCAGTGGTGGTAAATGTACTGTATTTTGATATTTGACATTTTTCATTACGACCAAATTGAACACACACAAAAGTGAACCGTCGACGGAAAAATCTCATATGACATTTCTGTACCGTTTTCTCCAGGCGACGAAACATTTTTGCTGCCTCCAGCCAAATCATCGGCTGGATTTTCGCGATATTAATTTATGTCACTCAGAATTTCGTTGATTGTTGGCTTATTACTGCATACATATGATGTTAATTATATGGAATCAAATCATAAGAATGAATACTAACAACTTATTATAGAAAATAACCAAATAAGTGCGTTTTTAATCAAGCTATCAAAAACCGTCACAAACCATTTCTAAACTGTTTGAAACTGTCGGCAGAAATAGGAAAAAAAAATTTTTTTCTATCTTCTTCACAAACTGTTGGTGGTGTGCGGACCTCAAAATTTGCAGCGCATGAATGGTTTGCCAAAAAATGTACTTTTACCACCTCTGAGTGACCCACTGTTCCGTACCGGAAGAAGTCATGCTAGGCTTGTTTGTGTCTTTCTTTGCTTTACTACCTGTTATATATATTCGCGAGTAATGTTGAAGACCATTTAGCTCCAACCCTTTTTATACTCCTATATACTTCTCATGTGTAAAGCGAAGCACGCAATAAAAATGGTACCTGGTTTGTGAAGGCAACCAAACGTACAGTCCGTTGACAGTCCATAAGATCAGAACGAAACTAGATTCCAACGTGTGTAGACGCAAAAGTAAAGGTTCTAAATAAATAGTGTTCAATAGTAAATGTTGCCTTATTCATTCACAGCAAGTGTCCCAAGTCTGAAGTAGTAGGTTCAGAAGTCGTAACGTGACACGGCTTCAAGAAAACCGAGTATCAAACGAGTAGTCCGAACTACTCTAGCTCGAGTTTCCACTCCACTGCCGGAGTGTCCACCGAAGGCAAAGCGCCCAGCGAGGATCCTTATCCTCTCAGCTTTGGCTCATTTCTTCCTGGACGGAACATTGGTCCTTCGAACCGGATAAAGCGGATCAGGCTATTCTGGTGCGAAGAAGATTCCTCCCAACTTACTGCTGTGACCAAAAGCGAATTTAAGAAAAGATCATGGAATTCATATTCCAATAAGATAAATCCTACCAATGAACTTAAAAGAAACCAAAGTGATTCAAAATGCCGATCGAGCATACACGCGCAAGTCACCGGTGAAAAAGTTGGTCACTGTAATGCCGGAAGAAGATTTCCGGCCCGTGTTACAGTGACAATAGACAAGAAAATTAGTGTTGTGAGCCGGCAGCGTGCTAAAGCGGTGGATAAGGTGAAGCGAATCCGTGAAATCGTAATTGATCGCAGTGTGTCGGTGCCGATTGCGAAACTAAAAGTGTACGCGAAGAATGTTGATGGTCCGCTTACACGGAGTTTAATGAGTTCCACAACAAGTTGGCTGAAGCAAGCTTTCCGAAGATGAGTTGAAAGAGCACAGATGAAGCGTAAGAGGTACTTCGAAAAATGTGTACCATGAAGTGTCAGCGTACGCGGAGGAAATGCCTCACGGAAGCAACGAAAACGGAAAAACAAACAACGAACTCGCAGGTTAGTCAACAGTGATCGTGCAGCAAACAGCCACTGAAAGCACCGATTCCAACTTTCGATGGACACCACGAAAATTGGCCAGAAATTCAAGCGATGTTCTTTGACATCATGGCCAATTCGAACGATATCAACGCCATAAAACTGTACCAATTGGATAAAGCTCTCGTTTGTGCAGCAGCCGGAATTCTCGACGCGAAGACGATGAACGAGAATAACTATGCGCACTCTAGGGAAATTCTCACAGAGCGGTACGAAAACTCTCGAGTCATCATCAACACCCACATCCGTGGTCTGCTATCGTTGAGGAAAATGGCCAAAGAATCCTACCGTGAGCTACGTCAGCTGGTTGATGAATGCACCCGGCATATCGAAAGTCTACGCTACTTGGAGCAAGATCTTCTTAGTATGTCGGAGGTTATTGTCATCCACTTACTAGCAGCAGCATTAGATACGGCCACGAGGAAGCAGTGGGAAGCGACCATTGTTCGCGGAAAGTTGCCAAAGTACGACGCCATGATATCATTTCTGAAGCAGCAGTGTGATATTCTGGAAAACTGTGAAGCATCCAATCAATATGCAACCCCTCGTGTACAACAACAGAACTTGAAAGCTCCAACGTAGTCGAAGTTCAATCCGAAGATCTTAGCCACATCAAGCAGAAGTGGCGGTGTCTCAAATCAAGTCTGTGATTTTTGTGGTGAGTCCCACAAGAATTTTCAGTGCGAGTTGCTGAAATGTTTGAGTGTGTCCCAGCGAGTAGAGAAGGCTCGGTCTTTGGGTATGTGCTTCAATTGCCTGAAGAAAGGTCATCGATTGCGCGACTGTCCGTCAGACAAAAAGTGTATGAAGTGTCGTCAGCGTCATCACACTCAACTTCATGATGATGCTAGATTCAAGCCAGAACAAGCCGAAGGCAGGAAGAACGAAATGTCCGACTCGGTTCCTACACCGAAGCCAAGGACTTCCGAAGCACAAGCTGGCCCCTCCAATGCTTCTATAAGTGCCGTTACATCGACCTGTTCAGTTCAAGCCGCACCGACCAAGAAGAATGTACTCCTGCTAACAGCGGTGGTAAACATTTTTGATCGCCAAGGTAAGCCTCATCTTTGTCGAATTCTTCTAGACTGTGGGTGCCAAGTGAACCTCATCACAAAGCGCATGGCTGATGATAGCGCAGCAAAGATTTTGCCAGCGAATGTGAAGATATCTGGCGTGAACAACCGTACAACCAATAGCTTGCAGAAAACCGTCGTGAACATTCATTCACGATGCAGCGACTACCGAGTAGCGGTAGAGTGCATTGTTACTCCTTCAGTAACTGGTGCTATTCCGAACACCGAGATCGATGCTAGTGATTGGTGTATTCCTCCCGGCTTCCGGCTAGCGGATCCCACTTCAATTCTCCTCAAGAAGTCGATATGTTGATTGGCAGCGGTCTGTTTTTCTAGCTACTCAAGTCTGGTCAGTACCAACTAGCAGAACATCTTCCAGAGTTGCAGAGACACGCATCTTGGTTGCGTTTACTGGAGAACATGAAGAAACGTAATCGAAGGTCCACCCTATTCACACGGTCACCGTCGAAGGCGCGTATGATGCTGTCCAGCGTTTTTGGCGCATCGAAGAAGTGCCTGGAGCAAGAACCCATATCGACTGAAGCAGATGAATGTGAGAAGCATTTCTCGCACCACACATGAGCGCAAACGAAGAAGCGAAGATTTGTTGCGCAGCTCCCACTGAAGGAAAATTTTAACCAGCTAGTGATTGTCGATCGCTTGCTTTGAAGCGATTCTATCTCCTCGAACAGCGCTTGCTTCGAGATCCGTGCCTACGTGAGCAGTACGCGGCGGTTCATCAAAGAGTACGAACGCCTGGGCCACTGCAAACAGATCGATAAAAGTAGAGATCCTCCGCAGCGTTCTAAAGTGCTACCTACCACATCATGCTCGTCATTCGTCCTGATAGCTCATCAACAAAATGTCGAGTTGTCTTTGATGCTTCTGCCAAGCCGTCGCAGAACAGTGTATCGCTCAACGATGTGCTCAAGGTAGGTGGTACTGTACAGTCCAATATTCTTGATATTGTTTTAAGATTTCGTAAGCACAAGTATGCATTCACGGCTGACATCGGTAAGATGTATCGACAAGTCCTGGTTGCTATGATTCATCTGTGCCTTCAGCGAATTTTGGAGAGAGAGCTCAGAAAAGCCGTTGAAAGTTTATGAACTAACCACCGTGACATACGGTACAGCAAGTGCACCTTTCCTTGCGACTCGTTGCTTAATACAATTGGCTGAAGATGGCAAGTCGGAGTATCCATTGGGAGCGAGTACAGTGAAAGAAGATTTTTACGTGGATGATGTTTTGTCTGGAGATGATACGTTGGAAGCAGCTATTGAGCGACAACAGCAGGTGAAAGAGTTGCTCGCTAGTGCTGGACTACCCATCCATAAGTGGTGCTCAAACTCCGAGCAATTGTTGGAACACATCCCAGAAAGTGTGCGTGAAGAAAAGAAGATTCTAGAAGAGCAAGGTGTAAACAATGTGATCAAAGTGCTTGGTATCCTGTGGGATCCTCAGACTGAGATTGCCAAGTTGTACGATCCTCTTGGATTCTTATCGCCAGTGATTGTTCTTGCTAAGTTACTCATGCAGCAGTTGTGGCGAAGCAAGGTAAATTGGGATGAACCCATTGAAGAAGAAATAAATCAACAGTGGATGCAGATCAAGAAAGCACTCGCTATAACTAATCAAGTTCGGATTCCAAGGCGTGTGTTGACTGATGAAGCAGCGTTTTATGAGGGTACGGAGCATGCATATACATTAGAAGTGTGTTTCAAACCAAGTGTGCCGAACTACAGCTATTTTGCAGTAATTAGTAGTAAAATTGTATTTTATTTGTCCGTTTTTTTGTCTTATATACTAGGTTTTACAAGTTAAGTGTTTAGCCCATTGGGCTCTTCAGCTTTGTTTAGTGTTTTATGTGTTTTATGTGTTAAGTGTGTTTTGTGTTCAAATAGTTTTTTTCAGTTCGGTCCTTGGGACATCGTTAGTTTTAAAATTTGATAACCTCAACTATAAACTAATCTAAATCTACAATTTGAAAATCCTAGGGTGGGAACCAGATTCCGAATGATCTGGTGATCCGATGTTAGGCAGCGTGCCCTGTACCTGATTGATAGACTCACTAAAACGATCGTCGAGCATTTTTATCTCGGCCAGACGGTGGACCTCAGATGTTCTTGTCCTCGGAGGGTGTTCATTATCATCCTGAGGAACTTGTTTTGTACTTTCTGAAGTTTCAGGAGATGTGTTTTGCACAACTCTCCCAGATTGGCATTGCATACTCGATGACCGGAAGTATAATTTGCTTGTAGACAGCAAGCTTATTTTTAAGGGATAATGTAGACCTTCTGTTGATCAATGGGTACAGAAGTTTCAACAGAGTATTACATTTTGTGACAGTTTTGTCAACCTGATTCCTGAAAATAAGCTTGCTGTCTAGAGTGACACCAAGATAGACAGCTGATTTGGTCCATTCCACCGTTGTGTTGTTCAGGCTTATTTTACAATTCTCAGGCGGGACAAGTCTGGGAGAATTAGAATGTGGAAACAGGATGACCTGGTTTTCGCTGCGTTGATACAAATCTTCCATTCAGTGAAGTATTCTGACAGAACATTCAGGCTTTCGCTGCAGTTTCGCGGCAAGCGCTCTATTACCCTACCATTGTGGACGACTGCGGTATCATCGGCGAACAACGACAGAGATCCATTTTCAGGGAGCGGGGCATATCCGAGGTGAATAGATTGAACAGAAGTGGACCTAATATGCTTCCTGCGGAACACCGGCGGAGATCTCCTGACTACCGGAAACTGCACCATGCAACGAAACACGGAATGTCCTGTCAGAGAGATAATTTTTAATAATCTTCACCAGGAATATTGGAAGATTGTATCGCTTGAGCTAGTACACCAAGCCATCATGCCACACATTATCGAAGGCTTCTCGATATCGAGAAGGGCCATAGCGGATGTTTTCGAAACAGACTTGTTCCGCCCGAGGATGTTCATGACTCGATTAGTTGATGGACTGTTGAGCGACCATGACGGAAACCGAACTGCTCATCCAACAGGATGTTGAGCTCGTCAGCAGATGTTAGAAGCCGACGGTGGATCGCTTTCTCAAACAGTTTAGATAGACCTGAGAGAGGCTGATTGGTCTGTAGCTTCTGGAACATGAAGGATCTTTCCCAGGTTTCCGAATGGGGATGACTTTGGCTGATTTCAGCACGATGGGAAGTAGCCAATACGGAGGCATTGGTTAAACACCACCGCCAGATGGTTGTAGAACTGGGGCTCAACTGCTTGAGCTCCAAGTTAAAAATGTTGTCGAAACCGGGGCCTTCATGTTCTTAGAGGTCTTGATATAAGTCAGCAATTCGTCAGCTGAGATCTCCAAAGCTTCGGAGAAGTCGTTAGGACTTTGGTCGATGTTAGTTATAAGCGCGCTAACGGTAGCTTCGTGTGGACTGACGATGTTTTGACCGAGATTGTGAGAGCTGACGAAGTGTTGACTCTATCTCATCAGCCTTCTCTGCAGGTATCAACCGATCCCTTGAGTCATTGACGTTCTAATGGGATCAACGGTGGAATGGGTCTTGGCTTAGTTTTTAAAATTTTTGTCATCTTCCAGAACGGCTTAGCACAATCTGGGAGAGAGCGAATTTTGTCAGCGAAATCATTATTTCTAAGGTCCACCATTCTGGCCTTAATAATTTTAGACACTCGATTGCAGTGACGTTTTAGAGTTGGTAAACCAGTTCGCTGGTATTGCCTCCGCATGGCGTTGCGTAATTGTATCAAATTTTTAGTGGGTCTATCAATGGGTACAGAGTTGCTCACCTGTTCAATCGCTGGAATGTGTTGCTCCCGGGCCTGGGAGATCGCCTGTTCGATGGACTGCAGCTGCTGATCGATGTCATCGACCGACTCGAGGTGCACGTTGAAATCGACGGTGTTGTCGACGTGTTGTCTGAACCTCTCCCATCTGGCACGATGATAGTTCCGTCTGGTGATTCGATGCCGGTTGACCGAGGACCCAACTTCGACCACCACCGGATAGTGGTCCGAACTGAGCTCTGGTGCACTACCGGCTGGGCGATGTTGTTCCCCATGTTGGTGAGGAAGATGTCGATTGTCGAATGGACCCCGGATCGGCTCAACCGGGTGGGAGTATCCGGCCCAGGACGGTGTAATGTCGCTCTTCCGCGTCTTCCTGTAGAATAATTCCGTTCCGATTCCGCCGGGTGTTCCCCAGGTTTCGTGGTTCGCATTCATGTCGCCGGCGATGATGAACTGCCCCTGCCTCGAGTTAGCTTACGGATGTCGTTCTCGTAGGGCCGTTGTTGTTCCGTTGTTGGTACTGGCTTGCTTGGGACAATAGGCCGCGATGATGGTGATTGGGCCGACGGCAGTTTCGACTTCGACTCCGATGGCTTCGATATTCTGCGGCTGAAAGCTCGGAAGCAGATGGCAGTTGATGTTGTACCGCAGGGCAATCGCAACTCCTCCTCCACTAGAGCCGCTACGATCCAGTCGCACAATCCGGTATCCAGGGATGAACACTACTGATTTCCGGTTTGAGTGTGTCTCGGTGACGATGGCGATGTCGATGGCCTTCCTGTTAAGGAAGTCACCGAGTCTCTACTGTTTTGTTCCGGATGGAACAAGCATTCCAATTTAGGATGTTTATGGTGTGTTTACGGTCCATACTTAGTAATGAACGTCATCGTCACGGATGTGGCGGCTTTGAGCTGTTCCTCCCTGGAGCGGCAGGAACGTAGTTGGCGATAGAGCTCTGCACGAACTCCACCATTTGCTCCGAGTTGTAGAGCTGTTCATCGACGGGTGGTTGCGTGAAAGTACTGCGACTCGCATTGCCCCAGCCTGGAGGGGAGTCGGGTTGAGGCGCGGCGGCTGCCGCGAAACGATGATGGACGGAAGCTGACGGGCGGTTTGCTTGGCGGTGATTCAATGGGATCGGTGGTAGGTCTGGCACCCGATACCGAAGCGACGGGAAATTCTCCTCGTTCATCGGAGGTGGTGGACGGCGTTGAGCAGGCCGAGACTTGGTAGATGACTTCTTGCGGATCGCCAAAAATTCAGCACGTTTGGGGCAGGTACGATTGCTGCACTCATGGTTTGCGCCACAATTTGCGCACTTCAGTACCGCACCTTCTTCCATCGGGGCACAATCGTTGGTACTGTGGGCTCCGGCACACCTGCCACATCGCGGCTTCATGTGGCAGTTGCGAGTTCCATGGCCGAACGCAAGGCAGTTGCCACATTGCGTCACGTCGTGCTGTCTCGACGATACCGGTCCCACTCGACGATGACGTCGAAAAGGGCCCGTGTTTTCATCAGCTCCGCCATCGTGACGGATCCCTTCACAAGGTGGACCAGATAGAGTTGGTCCCGGTAGTTTCCATGTTGTTGGCGCCTGATGGGAAACACCTTTTGAGGTTTCAGTGCCACCGCTTGCAGCTCGGCGAAGATAGCCTCCGGTGTGAGTTCTGAAGGCCACGCAGAATCACCTTCATTGGCTTGCTTCCGGGCGCGTCGTGAGTGTAGAACTCATCGTTTCTTCGCGACTAGGTGAGCGCCGACAGCACGGTAGTCAGCCTCCGTCGAGCACATTACCTTAATTCCATTACTGCACAGCTTGTACAGCGGATGGATTTTGATAGCTGCAAGCTCGGTCCTGAGTGCTAGCAATGTCCTTTGACGTCGTGAAGAGCGGGGAACCTTCACCTTCTTCGGCACCTCCTGGATCGGAAGCACGGCGAATTGATTGCTCGCTAGTAGACGAGCGTTGCGATCCACTGGATCGGCGTCATCGCGGCGCAGCCGCTTGAGCTGCCCGGTTGCGGTAATGTTTCGGGAGCGGATGTCACCGTTGGTCGATTTTTCGACCCATTGCCACAGCAATAGGTCGAGCGGGAAATGTATCCGAACTTTGAAGCACTTTTTCTGCTTTGCCACCACCAAAAGATGAGCAAGCGCAGGCGATAGGTTGTGAACCGAACACGCAATCGCGAGAAAGCGGGCGAGGGGAAAAACGGGAGAAAACTTTTACCGCGAGGGTGCGAAAAACACGACCGATCGTGTCGCTTGGTAAAACTGGAATGATTTTTTTTGCAGTAAGTCAAAGGTGACTCCGCTGAAACAAATGACAATTCCCAGGTTGGAACTGTGTGCAGCACTTTTCCTGTCTCGCTTAGTAAACAATGTTGTGCGTTCAATCAAGATCCGTACAAACGTGTAGTACTGTGGTCCGACAGTCAAATTGTTTTGGCTTGGATACGCGGTTCATTCGCAACTGCAAGAACAATTTAGCTACCCGTGTTACAAATTCGATTCCCACGGTTCCAGAACTACGAAGTGCGATGGAAGTGATCGTTAAGGTAGTTCAACGAAAAGAGTTGAGTGATGAGATTGCGAGAGTCGAATCGGGTGAAACTTGCCGAAAGATTGGTTCTTTGGGTCCAATCTTAGTGAATGGTGTGCTGCGAGTTGGAGCCCACTTGGAGCATTCCCAACTTCTGTATGGTGCCAGGCATCAAATTATTCTGCCAAACAAAAGTCCTATTACGCGAATGCTGATTCGTGCTTTACATGAGGAACATCTTCATATTGGTCCAACCGGTCTGGTTCATGTTCTGCGTCGTGATTATTGGTTGATAAATGCCGCTTCGACCCTTCGAGCAATCACGAGATCCTGTGTGAAGTGTTTCAAAGTTCAGCCTACCGATACGACTCAGTACATGGGAAATTTGCCATCAGGTCGTGTGACACCTGCAACTCATTTCTCCGTTACCGGTGTGGATTACGCTGGTCCGTTCCAGATCAAGCAAGGCATACGAAAAGCAATCATTGTGAAGGGATATGTGGCCGTGTTCGTCTGCATGGTTACTCGTACCGTGTACGTAGAGCTAGTGTCTGACATGACGACCAGTGCTTTCATCGCTGCGCTTCAAAGGTTCGCGAGTCGTCGTGGTATCGTACATCAACTGCACTCGGATAATGGTACGAATTTCCGTGGTGCTGAGCATGAATTGAATCAACTTCATCAGTTGTTCAAGCAGGAACAAGAAAGCAAGAAAATCAAGTCGTTTTGTCAAGCCAATCGAATGGCATCTCATTCCACCTGATGCTCCTGAATTTGGTGGTCTTTGGGAAGCCGCTGTGAAAAGTACAAAGACCCATTTGAAGAAGATTGTTGGAAATACGTCGTTGAACTTCGAGCAATATGCTACCATACTAGCACAAATCGAAGCGATCCTGAACTCACGTCCGCTGTTCGTTACTATAGCGGATCCCAGCGGCCCAAAAGTGATAATGCCTGCTCACTATCTGATAGGACGTCCGCTAACTGCCATTCCAGAACCGTCCTACGAAGATATCCAAGCAAACCGTTTGGATAAATGGCAGCATCTGCAGAAGTTGAGAGAACATTTTTGGAGGGCCTGGAAACGTGATTACCTTAGCAGCTTGCTACCTAGGAAAAAGAATCAGAAGCTTACTGCCAATGTGGCACTCGGAATGATCGTCTTGTTGCACAACAGAAACTTACCCCTGCTGCAGTGGAAGCTGGGTGTAATTAGTAAGACCTACCCTGCTGTCGATGGTTTGGTAAGAGCAGTGGATGTCTACAGTGACAAAGTAACCTTCCGTCGACCGATCAACAAGCTGTCAGTTTTACCCATAGATGACAACAAGGCTTACTGCGATTCATCTCAAGTTTAGAAATAACCATTTCAACGTGGCGGTGAATGTTCCGTACCGGAAGAAGTCATGCTAGGCTTGTACATTTGTTTGTGCCTTTCTTTGCTTTGCTACCTGGTATATATATTTGCAAGTAATGTTGAAGGCCATTTAGCTCCAACCCTTTTTATACTCCTATATACTTCTCATTATAGTCACTAGATTCATAGTCTGGCGGATACAATGACGGGAGCCAAATTGAACTGTCACTTGGCGGAGCCAATCGAGCATACCTCGAGTAATTTATGTTAAGGGCCTAAAAGCCATTTGTAAACAATAACTTTAAACGTAGATTTCTCACGAACTACGAGAATCCAACCATATCCTGCTACTCCATATGGTAGAACTAACATTCTTCTACCAAATGCTGCTTTCATTTCACGAGAGTGATTTGAGATTCAAGAGAAATCGATATTGAAAGTCATTGTTTACAAATGGCTTTTAGGCGCTTTACATGAATTACTCGAGATATGCTCGATTGGCTCCGCCAAGTGACAGTTCAAATTGGCTCCCGTCATTGTATCCGCCAGACTATGAATCTAGTGACTATACTTCTCATGTGCAAAGCGAAGCACGCAATAAAAATGGTACCTGGTTTGTTAAGGCAACCAAACGTACAGTCCGTTTACAGCATAAGATCAGAACGAAACTAGATTCCAACGTGTGTAGACGCAAAAGTAAAGGTTCTAAATAAATAGTGTTCAATAGTAAATGTTGCCTTATTCATTCACAGCAAGTGTCCCAAGTCTGAAGTAGTAGGTTCAGAAGTCGTAACGTGACACGGCTTCAAGAAAACCGAGTATCAAACGAGTAGTCCGAACTACTCTAGCTCGAGTTTCCACTCCACTGCCGGAGTGTCCACCGAAGGCAAAGCGCCCAGCGAGGATCCTTATCCAAGGAGAAGCACTTTCAAATTTACTGTTTAACATTGCTCTCGAGGGCGCGATTAGAATGTCAGCCGTGCAGGGAAACGGCACCATCATCACACGGCGACGAATTCTGCCTCGATGAACGACAACGTAACGTAGGATTGACGACGACTTGTCCATGAGATGACACCGCCTCCAAATGAGAACATGAATCCTCCTGCTTCCAGGGTCCCCCGCCCAATCGGCATCCAAGTGTCCTATCAGCGGTTGGTTCACGTCACCTCCCAGTCTCAGATACCAATCGTTGGTCAACTTGAGGTAACGCAGCATTCGTTTGGCAGCAGTCCAATCACCTTGGCTGGGAGCGCTGAACTGTCTTCCTAAGATTGCCGTACAGGCTACGATATCGGGTCGCGCTACACGGACAGATACAGTAGCCCACCGACTAGACTGTGGTATTTGGTAGGATTCTCGAAGACTCCTCCCGGGCCGAACGTTTTCTGGTACATTGGTTCCATTGGAGACTTAGACGGTTTCGCCTGACCCATTCCGTACTTTTCCAGTAACTCTTTAATATAGCTCCGTAGACAGATCATGAAAATTCAAGCCTCTCGAGTAACCTCCATTCCAAGGAGATGTCACACCTCTTCTAAGAACGTCAGTTGAAACTCCTTCTGTAAGCCTTTCTCAATCTCCTCTATCTATGTTTCCGTAAGAACGATTTATTTTGTCCAGAACTTCTAACGAACAAGCATGGGTTCGCTGTAGACAGTGTGAATCTTAGTTGCGTAAATGCTTCAACTTTCGATTCCAGCACCGCCTAGATACTTCGATTAAGCTTGCAGACTTGATGCTGCATTCCGGGCACTTCGAAGTCGTGTGGTTGCTTCAAAAATATCTCTTCGTCAAGCACGCCGTAGAGGTAAGCTATCTTGACGTCATAATGGTAAACTGCCATTTTACGTTTCGCAGCTATCACGTAGAACGTAGAACAGGTGCAAACACCTCCTCGAAATCGATTCCCGGTTTCTGACTGTAGTCCTGCACTTATATTTAACTATCTCATCCTTTTCGTTTCGTTTGATCTTATCTTCAGCACCCATTTCGAACCAACAACCTTCCTACAACGGGGTGGCTCTACAAGCTCCTACGTTCCGCTGCGCCGATGAGACTCAAGCTCGCCTATCATCGTGTTCGCCATTCCGGTTTCGTCATTGCTTCCCTGTAGTTGTCCGGCTCTTCGTTTGCGCTAGCAGATACCCCGACGACTTCATCCCGCTCATAATCTTCGATATACCGCGGCGGGTTGCCACAATTCCTCCTCCTGTGCTCTATCTTCCGATGCTTCCTTATCGTTGTCGTCTTTTTCTTCTTTGCCGACAAACTCTTCTGCAGCTGATGGTTCGCGCACAACAAGTGGGATTTCCACCGAAGATGTTCCGTTGCCCAGCTCCAAGAACTTAACATCGCAATAAATCGTAATGACGTATGATTCCGGATCGACAAATCGGTAGCCTTTGTGCTCGTTCTGCTGGAGGGAGTAGGGGCGGTAATCTGCGGTTTGATACCCTCGGCTTTATAGAATCTCCGCAACTTATGGTCGTCGAATTCCCCACCTTTATCCAACCAAATTACGTGAGGCTTACGGCCGAATAGATTTTCGACCCAACGCACATATTAATGTATTATTCCGGTAGTCTCTGACTTATTTTTCATTAAATAGATCACGGTAAACCGACTAAAGTCATTCACAAGGTTTATTACGTACCTGTTACCGCTTGGCCAGCAAACTCTTTCAGTGAAGTGAAAAACGCCCTATCGTTCGTTGGCGCTTGCGCCACTGTCGATGATCTAAGCAAACCGTTCGCCTTCTTTAGCGGTAAACGCCACATTTCGTGCTTTACCGTGTGCCGCTTTCTTCTTTGCTCCAGCAACTTACTTGGTGTTGGCTGGAGCGGAACGTCCTTCTACAATTCCGGCGAGGGTGGCATTGTAGATTGCAAAGATTGCTCATCCGAGTTTCCTTTTGCTTACCTTCGAACGAACGCATCGTCCCGTTCAGGCCGCCGATGGTATTCATCCACCAACTTGCCTTGACAATGTTCATAGAAATGGCATCGTCCGACCTGCTACTGAGAGCAGACACCAAATGATCAAACGATGTGCGCAAACTCCTCAGCGCATACATTTTTTGTGGCGTCATCCAATTCCGTACCGGCTGCATCGAGCCTATCGAAGAGATCATCCATCTCCATTAGAAAATGCTGTTCCAAGTTACCACCCTCCACAAGGTTTAAGGAGCACAACCGTTTCAGGAGGGCCACCCGGACGGAACGCGTCGTCTTCAATGCATCGTAAGCATCCCGCGCACGAACACTATTCTTCACAATAGCCAATTGACTGTCTTTCTAAAGATGCACTGTTGTTGCCCTTGCCTTTCTGTCTGCACTATCTCTTATCTGTCCGTTTTTTCGTTAGACTGCAGATCGATGTCTTCTATCAGATGATCCTCGTTTGCAAAGTGGCATGTTTCGTCGTGTTTATCAAGGTGCTCCTCCTCGGATTCCAAAATTTGCCAGTTCGATCCAGATAGTCTCAGGTACATACCGGGTATTGCATTCGGTTCAATTTGTAGCATCACACTTGTGCTGGAGGTGCAGTCTGCAAAATTTGTTTTTTCCATAGTTTCAAAAGTGTTGATATCAGTGGGATTGGATTCCACAAAGTTTTGAATCATATTTGGTGGTGAGATCCTCGTTACAATAGCAAAGCTTCCGGTTTGTTGGTGAAGGTTTACATGGTATTTCAAACTTATGTACATTTTTTATGTGAGCCACTAAGTTCGAAACTTTCAACAGTCCCGATTTTTCTGATCGAGGGGATATGAAACTGTTCACCGGACATAACGGGCACTCAATTTTTACCACTATATCTTGAGGATCAGAAATCAGTATCTTTAGTGACTGCAACGATCGTAAGAAGGATTTCAGTTTTTCGGAGCCGTCGTACCTAGAATAATTATTTTGCAAATAATTGTTTAAAGTTAATGACAGTTAATTTACCTCAGTACCTTTAATGAACCGGCCATTTTGGAGTGCCCTTGTGCGGAGCTTGCCGCCTATTTCAGGTGAATCGCTGCTCCATGTATTTTTTCCTATCTTTTATCTCGCTCTCGCTAACTCACCTTGCTATTTCAAATAGATAAATCTCGATTGTTAGTAAATGAACATCAAATCGAACTCTACCAGATTGCCCACAGCAAGTAAGCACACAAACTGATATTATTAAATATTCAATATTTAGTACAGACTCTGAGTTTTATCAATTCTAAATGTAGAGTTAATGACTGCCGCCAAGAATGATGCAGCATAAGCCCTTAAGAGCCTTATTCTTCCTATTAAAAAAGTATTTGATTCCGCGTTTCTTCACAGTAGCTGGTATCATTTTGAGCAAAACCCTTTCTTCAGCGAAGAATCGGAAATCATTCGGCTTGTTATCACATTTTTCAAAACATTTTTTTATCCTTTGTTTGACGTGGTTTTGGCACACGTTGGATGTCTTTTCAATATTTCCTATTTTGGCATCTCTAATGCACGCCAAAGCTGCATTTATATACCGTATGTATATTCGAGTGCTGCCGTTATTGGAAGAGGAATCCGTCCCAAATCCTTCTCGATTGCTTTCCAAAAATCATCCTTCAAAAGATCCAGATAAGTTTTATCAACAACAGATTCAGGTTTGAGTTGAGATTATTACTTACCATTTTGTGCCGTAATAATTGTTGGCCACTTCACTTCAACCAATTGCTGTTGAAGTAATGGTTTAGGTCGCTTACAATATACTAATGAAGTAGTTTTTTTTTTGTAAACTGCATCCAATCGTGCGAAGGACAACAGATGGCGACGTAGTAGACTGGTTCTTTCACTTACTCACTTTACTTCGTTCTCCACCAATCTTCAACCTTTGCTGTTTCCCGCGCATTGTCTTTCATCTCATGCAGCGTTTGGCAAGATTGGTGATCTTATAATACAATACAATAATACAATCCAAAAAGTTCACGACTATTTGTGGTCCAGGAACTGCACGCTTGACTCCACGGGATGGATTTTGAGAGAGAGCGTTTCTTTCTTTTTTATTAATTTGACAGACTGACTGTCAGGTGGTGAAAGATGCTGAGTGTTCAGCAATCTGGGTCAATTTACTGGTTTTCAGTAAAAACAAACCAAATTGCTAATTTTCAGTAAAACGTAATATTGCTGATGGTTTTTCAGCAAATCATTTTGCTGAAATCCTTGATCATTTTTTGGTGTGTAGAGAAGAGAGCTGTAGATAAGGATGATGTAAAATCGTTTTTCTACTGAAATTCTGCGAAGATCGTTGGGTGGAAAATGAACAAGTTGCTGGAATAGCGTTACAAATATTTCCCATTTGAGAAGATTTGCGGACGAATAGACCTTTCTCGTCAGACCTAACCCCCGTTTTTTATATTATTCCTTGAAAGATAATGAACTTTTTATATCGTTAGCATTAATAACTTTTTTTTTACATGCACACCTTATTTTGTTACAAATGTTTGAAACCTCCAATTTGTTCCACATTTTTTGGTGAATATAATCATGTGAAACAAATATGAGGCGTTTTGGCAACTTTGTAAAAATGATTCACAAAACGAAACTCGAAGAATTTCTGGCAATATTGCTATACTTTGTTTACGCAGGGAAACGTCAACAACAAAAAGGATAATTTTCCAGGTTTGATTTGGTTCATCGATTGCCGTTAAAGGTAAGTAATTAAATATCATTTAATATTCATATTCTGTATGGATATCACTATATCCAGGTTTTTATTTTACACAAGGAGTCATGGAGAGTAAGCTGAACTTCCTTAAAGGGGATAGCACTAACACCGTTGCCGTATGTGGAGTAATTGCTGGAGGTATCGCTGCCGAACTGACAACTCCGTTGGATGTAGTTAAAACCAGGATAATGCTGGCCGATCGAAGCGAAACGGACAAAACAAACCTTACCACGCGGAATTAACCCAAGAGCGGAGCATTCAAGGGTAAGTTGGTTGAAGTTTCAATTAAGTAGTATTTGCTGTACAGAGAAATAGCGTACAAATTCAACGAAGAAATAGCGTACATATTCAACAAATCGTTACCGCTTATCCTATTGCACCGAATGATGGTGGAAGAGCTTCTTGACTGGAAGCATGGAATAGATTCATTAATATAGTTTTATCGAGTGAACAAGTTCCCAGTGTTGATTTAATGTTATTGTTGTCAATGTAATTTCCTGTTCATTATGTAAGAAAACAAGATTTCGATCAATGCCGGAGATAAAAATAAAATCCAAGATCACTGTTGTACCGCGTTTTAATGATTCCTTTCCTTCTTCTAGGCATTTTTAACTCAAATTATTTTTTGCCATGCATTTTCACAGGTGATAATTGTAAGCTTTTGATGTCTGTACCATTGAATAATATGCTACTACAACCAACCTCAAATGCACTTTACGTCCTCACCATCCTCTGATCTGGCATTTCTAGTGTGAATCTTTCCAATGTGACCCCGTCCAAATCCGGTATGCCCAAGAAGCTGGATTAAACTGCCACAAAGTTTTATCAGTATCAAGCGTAGGTTTTTGTTTTCTTTTTTTTAGTATCCAGGGAAGAAAACTAAAAGTCGACATGGATTTTCATAGGGGCCAATGTCGCCAAAGTAAACAATGGCTTCTTCCGCAAATTTCTTGAAAATGCAAACTCGCTCAAATAAACTACCACTTATATTGTAGAGGGGAACTACATGTCGAAGTCTAACATTCAAGACATTAAATTTTCATTTTACAGAAGATTTCCTACACAGAATAAATCATCTGAAAAACTGTTTACCTAGTAAATAGTTGAATTTCTTATGTAGTTTCAGCATTTTTGCAGGCTCCGTACCTCGGGTGATTGAATAACATAAGGCGGGATTATATTTTTTTCGGATTTTACAACTTATCATCACGGTTGCTGAATTCAAATGACTCAAAAAGTGCACAAGTTCATGTACAAAGTTAAAACTGTCGTTTAATCTTAGGTTAAGCGATTCTATTATGTAGTAGTAACAACAATCAATATGTAACTAGCGATTTGAAATTGGTTCACTGTTGTAGAACCCCTTGGTCCGAATTACACCTTGAAGCCAGCACCTTGTTATACATATTTGCGCCTTTGTTTTGATTTGCTGTGTTATTTTGACAGAGTATTTGAGAGTGTGTTCATGTGAGTTCATTATAAGGGGTGCATTATTGAGCTTGGGACCGAGCTTGGGACGATGTTCTAGTACTGACTGAGCCAAGAAAAAAATCGTTTTTGTATGGGACCTACTGGTCTTAGAGTTAGTCTATGGTAGTAATGTATTCAAGGCGGATCATAACAATAAACAAAAAACACCTAAAATAATTGATTAAAAAAATATTGAGGTGGATGCATGATTTGGTGCACGCTTTGCGAATAAATATTAATTTGTAATACTAGCGCAGTGAATAAAGTATTGAACTAGAATCTGACATCAACTATATATTAGCAATATGTGAATCTGATCAAGCTCCATTTCTTTTTGGCTTAAGCATACAGCTGTTGATTTCCTAGAAGTAATATTCATCTAAACGAAGCTTGCTTTTCAGTAAGTGTTCCGTTTCTTGATCATTATCATCCATATGATCCGGCGAATCAAACGAGAAGCTGGCACGTAACAATGTTTCGAAAACAAAACGTACGCTTTTTTCTTGCCATTAGGTAGACCTGAAAATAAAATCCATATATAGAAATTACTTTTGAACTTTTTGATGTTGATGTAATAAGGACGGTGAACGGAATAACTACAAAATTCAAACTTACGGAGCTGGCCGGTTAGTGTTTTTCAGGTACTTGCTCCCCTAGTTCCGATTCTACCGTGGTCTTCATTGTTGCGTTGAGCGTCGAAATTACTGTTTGTAGATTAAATTTCATATCGCTTGTTCACCTGTAAAGATTAGCATCGTCTTTTGTTCGTTAATTACAAATGGTTTTTGAATAAGAAGTTTTCAAACTTGTGATATCCATGACAAATATACATTTATAAATACAAATTATATCTGGACATATCTTTTATCATATCATTACATACTCATATCATTACAGTACTTCCGAAGACGTGGCCTTTGTACGCAAAGATTGACACTTGGTAACGAGACTTTTCGGTGGAATGACTGCGTATGAAAACTACCACCAAGGTTTATGTGAGCACTGACATCTGCTTATAGGATTTCTTCATAGGAGTGACGAGCTAATAAGTTAACGTGAAACTCACCACCTAAGAGAAACATCAGATTGGGGAAGAAAGGGTCAAATGGATGTTCACCACATGGCGCATATGGGGTGAAATGATCATTTAACAGTTTTCTATTGTTTTTCAATAGTTATTGGCTTCAAAAAATATGGGTTCCAAAGAAAAGTATACTCTAAAGATTAAAAGGTATCTAATAAGTCAATAAAAAAAACCTACAAGAATGGTCTATTCGGAAAGCAGCAAGAAAGAAAGCTAAAGGAAAGTCATCAGAACTACAAACGGAGCTTTCCGTCGGTATGCCGATTAAAAGTGTTCATTTTTGTGATTCATGCAGTAGAGGGAACGTCCATTAATTACGTCACGCAAAAATTGCCTTTTTACAACCCCCCCTTGTCACGTTTTTTGTATGGACCTTCAAATTTTTTTGTATGGATCGCCACGTTTTCTCAAACCCTCCCCCCTTACTGCGTGACATAATTAATGGACCTTCCCTAAGATGCTGGGACCAAAGTTGAATGTTGTCATCAGGTCTGCAGCAATGGTCGATTCGTTTACCAGACCGAATCTCCTATGGCATCGTTTCTTTTTGACGATTTGAAAATTGTTAGGTCCGAAATCATTTGAAAGAGAATTGGCGGAGAGAATATGGAATAATAGAATAGAATAATATGGAAATCGGGTTTGCCTCCAAATCAGCAATCAAGAAAGCGAGAGAATTTGCAAAAAATCCGACGAATACGTTTTGGCATTCCGCAACGATTGTCGATCTATTTACTGCGGTTTTCTGAAGTAGCTTCTCAACAAATCACTATCAAAATACCCTTTAAGGTGAAACGGGAGGCAGGCCTTCCTTCAAATGATTTATAGGTTAGATTAATTTTCACTTCACGTTTTTCTGATCAAAAACCTTAAACAAATCAAAACAAACAATGCTCAAATGGCTAGCCAATGGAGCAGTGGAGCAAACGATTCTTGAAAATGTCACGCCTGAAGTCCTAATAGTAGTTGGGGTTTGGCCTTAGAAGACTTCGAAGTGATAGGGACTTGATCCAATATGTCCTTAACGCGTTATGTCATCTACTATACACTCAGTAGCCAAAAAAAAGCCGAGCTAAATTTTGCTTCCAAAAAACGCTTTGTTCAACCTTCTGTCATTTTGTCAATTATCAATATTTTTGGCTGAAAATTTCACAACACAATAGCATCGTATAGATCTTATGTGACCAAAATTTCATGTTGATAAAATATATAAATTTTAAGTTATAATAAAATATTCCAAATAATTAGTGTAACCCACGAAGAACTATAAGAATATGGCATTCAGTATGAATTGGTTTGTGAAAACTACTTTTTGGACAAAGCAATTTCAAAAATCCGTATTTCTGTTGAAAAATTAAGGTAGCGTATTAAAAATGTGTCCATAGGTTAAAACAATACACAAAACTTTGTGGACAAAATTTGAACTGTTTCCATCAAGTGAGTTCGACTACAGCTGCCGTCAAAGTTGACGCACCAACATGAGTATTTCCCCTTTTCATCCGATATTGACCTTCCTGAAATATCGGTTTTATAAAAGCCAAAGGTGAATTCTATTAATAATACTGTATATTACTGTATGAGAGGTTTCACAAACCAATTCATTTCAGGCGTAACAAATCATGTTTATTAATAAGAAGAATTCACCTCGGCTTTTTTTTTTGCACCGATATTTCAGCAAGGTCAATATCGGGTGAAAAGGGGAAATACTCATGTTGGTGCGTCAACTTTGACGGCAGCTGTAGCCCAAACCACTTGATGGAAACAGTTCAAATTTTGTACACAAAATTTTGTGTATTGTTTTAAGCTATGGTTTTAAGCAAACTTTTAATACGCTACCTAAATTTTTCACAGAAATACGGATTTTTGAAATTGCTTTGTCCAAAAATGACTTTTTTCACATATGTTATGATAAGTTCAAATTTATAAATTTTATTAACATGACATTTTGGTCACATAAGGTCTATACAATAGTAATAGTGTTGTGAAATTTTCAGCCAAAAATATTGATAATAAACAAAATGACAGAAGGTTGAACAACGCGTTTTTTGGAAACAATACAATTTTGCTCGGCTTTTTTTTTGCTACTGAGTGTATATTAACCCTGATGTTAATAACTCACATCAAGGACAAAGCTAAAAAGAGTCTGAAGCTGGGTCAGGAAACGTTCGTAGATAAAGACAATCTCAGTGCTGCAGTTGCTCACAAGGTAAAAGAACTGATTGTTCATTCCAAGAAGCAGCTGCCAAATTTAACAACATTTGATGCGCACCTTTTTAACAAATCTCGAGTTATTTTTCAAATGGATGTAAGTAGCATTTGGACGAAAATGAGAAAATCAGCATTAAAATTTTTTGAATTTATTTTTATTCCTATTTGAAAACCAGACATGTTTATCCCAATTAAATTCCACTGAATGACACATTGGTAAAAGATATTACATCACTGTACTTAAAAATTACACTAGGAGTGAAAATTGAAGTTTCATTTAGAAAAATGTTTATAACAGGGACCTGGCAACCCTATCCTATTTACTAGCGTTTGACAGTATGCAACATATCGCGGGCCTTATTTGAAAAAGGCCCATCTGACGTTTGATACTACGGGTACGAACGCCAGTATTGTTTACAAACATTGAATCTTTTGAAGTTTGGTTGTAAGAGATGTTAGCTACAGGAGTATGACAGCTCGTCAGGCCCCTGGTTTCTTACAACGGTTTGCAATAGAAAAAGATAATACGTCATTTTGATAAGTCAGTATGAAAGATGGCATGTTACTTGAGTCAAAATGATACGTTATTCTGCGAATGACAATGTTGATACGTCGAAATGTTACGTCAAGTTGTCATACTTCACACAGATACGTCGAAATTATCAAAATGACGTATTAGATTTTTCTGCAACAAAACGGTGTAAAAATATCTCTGCTAAAAAAATCAATTTTTACTAAACAAAATCTAAATTTTTAACCTTGTGATATACACTGATAGGCAAAATAAAGTGCCCACCTCTTCGTTTTTTCAATTTCTCTTATTTACTTGGTTCAAATTAAAGTAAACACACAGTATTTTTTATTATTATCTTATTTTTTATATTCTTTTTAAGTTTCACTTGTGGAATACTGCAAAAAAAAAGAGTTTTACTTAAAGAAAAAAAAAATCAATTTGTGTTGAAAAAAAACAGTGACAAAATAAAGTGCCTACTTCAAAAATCGATATGTTTTCGATAAGTTTCCATTGGAAGACCCCTCGATTGTTTATGTTTTGATATTTTGACATCTTTTGAAGAGAACGGCTCAACCTGGTGCATTTGTATACGTGATCGCATTTGATTCAATTGAAAAAAATGGAGAACGCAGTGCTTTGAAGCAATTCCTTGTGTATCCGAAAATTGGTCGTTCGTGATGTGCAAAACGGTGAATCGCACCGGGCTGTCGCTAAGAAGTACAGTATCAGTAAGGCAGCGGTTGGCAAAATTCTTCTGAAGCTTAAAACGTTTGGATCAGTGGTGGATCGCCCTGGCAGAGGCAGGAAGCGGAAAACGGATGCGAGAACGGACACCAAGATCATGCGCGAAGTCAAGAAGAACCCGAAGGTAACTGTCCGCGAGATCCAGGAAACCCTTCAGTTATCAGTTTCCGGTCGAACTGTTCGTCGCCGTCTCGTAGCACAGGGTTGAATAGCAAACTTGCCCGGAAGCGCCCATTTATCAGCAAGGCAAACAAAGCCAAACGGCTTAAGTTTGCTAAGGAGCATGCTGATAAGCCCCTAGAGTTCTGGAAAACGGTTCTCTGGACGGACGAATCAAAATTCGAGCTGTTTAACCGAAAGCGGCGGGTTCGTGTTTGGTGCAGATCGGGAGAGGAGCTTCAGGAGCGCCACATCCAAGGCACGATGAAGCATGGAGGAGAAATGTGATGGTCTGGGGGTGTTTTTCGTGGGGTGGAGTGGGAAGCATTGTGAAAATCGACGGGATAATGACGGCGGATTCTTACATCAACATCCTGCGAGAAAATCTGGAGGTTTCGCTGATCCAGACGGGCCTTGAAGAGAAGTTCGTATTCCAGCAGGACAACGACCCGAAGCATACTGCCAAGAAGACCAAGTCTTTCTTCCGGTCTTGTCGGATCAAACCGCTGGAATGGCCTCCACAAAGCCCGGACCTCAATCCCATCGAGAATTTGTGGGCGATTCTCGATGCCAGGGTTGACAAAACTGGTGTTACCAATAAAAATAACTATTTTGAAGCCCTGGAGCGCGCCTGGGAAGAGCTAGATCCACAGCACCTAAAGAACCTGGTCGAGAGCATGTCGAAGCGCCTGCAGGAGGTCCTGAAGGCCAAGGGAGGACACATCAATTATTGAAATGCTTTTATTTTACTTTAATTTATGTTTTCTGTAGCCTAAATGAAGTGGGCACTTTATTTTGTCACTGTTTTTTTTTCAACGCAAATTGATTTTTTTTTCTTTAAGTAAAACTCCTTTTTTTTGCAGTATTCCATAAGTGAAACTTAAAAAGAATATAAAAAATAAGATAATAAAAAAAACAGTGTGTTTACTTTAATTTGAACCAAGTAAATGAGAGAAATTGAAAAAACGATGAGGTGGGCACTTTATTTTGCCTATCAGTGTAAAGACATTTACTTACGCGTCGTGAAGAGGCATTCAAATGGTATAACAATGATTCTCAAGTTACTTTTCAACACAAGCGACGTATGTACATTATTCCCAAAAAGTGCAAAAGTGAGTTTACACCGTTCTGTAAAAAGTTAGTAAAAACTTTCAGAAATAATCCATCAGAAAGCTCAACACATATGGGCATATATACATGATTTTTTAATCACATGCCACAAACAACGCGTTTCTTTACATTTTGTGACTTACGTCATTTTGAAAAAGTACTCGAGAAATGTTGTCGAAAATGCAACGATGGCGCGAGGATTTTCAATAAATGAAAAGTTTCTGGTAGTGAACCACAGTGAAAAGCGTTTGGTAACTCAGAGAATTGTGTACGAACCCTCAACGACGTTGAAATCAAGAAATACTTAATATAATATACACGCAGCGCTTGAATGCTTTCCTATTTCTCTTCGATGTTTATGTAACTTATTTGCTATTTTTGTTCTCGTTTGCAAAATGAGAGACCAAAGTAGGTTACGCAATAGGCAAGAAGCCCGATTTGTTGCTGCTATCCGTCATTTTGCTTAAATGAAACAGGTCAGAATTTCGGAATGAACAATTTCTTCGAAAACTACAAAAATATCTATTATATTAACTCATTTTCCCAGTCGGGAAAATTTGGCAAAAATGCGGGGAAAATGCGGGAATTTTAAAATAAAGATTGGGTGGCCACCCTGGAAACGTAGTCCTACGCAAAAATTGCATACGGGATTCGATTCAGGGGCCCAACACACTCGGAAACAAAGACACTTGATAAGTAGAGTAAAGCTGAAAGTGTATAAGAAGCATGATTTTCTCAACAAATCAAAGATATCTTATGAAATTGGTGGTGTACGCTTGTTTCATGATTCATCTAGTTGATCTTCTGAACATTGCACGGTTAATTGCCTGAATGTAAACGTTCGAGGCAACTGGAGAAGTATCGTCCAAGCCCGACGAAGATTGAGCTCTACAATAAGATCGGCTTTGGCACTGTAGCCAAACAGTAAGTATACAAGCAGCAGGAATGCTGTTGGAGCATTAAGAAGGGCGTTGAGACTTGAGAAAACCGTCCGCGAACCTCGGAGAAGCAAAAAGTCCACCGAAGGATTGCACCGGTTAGCGCAAAATGGCTTCATACTGTGAAGGGCGCCCAGGAACGTCACAGACTCCGCTTGGGATGAAGATTTGAGAGTCATTCATTTTATCAAAAAACAATGAAACAGTTAAAACGACTCCGTAGAGCTAACCCGATTGAGTATCTAAAAACGAACTAGAAATTAAAAATTAAAACACCACAAAAAATTGACTTACAAAAGTGAACATCTTGCCCCGATATCGTTATTTTATAAAACACCACGACCAAACCCGTGTTTATAACTCTGCACTTAGGACCAAACTCAATTTTCAACAGAATTGAAGAAGAAGTTAAATGCCAATGTTTAAAAAAACATATTTTGATTTTGAAAACGCCTTCGAGATGCTTTCCAAATCGACTCTTGACAAATTGATTAGACACAAGGCTGTCACGAATCTTTTTGTTATACGAGTGATAAGTTTCACACGCCAATTTTCCGGTTTAATTCGTAAGGGATGCATCCCTCTCAAATTTGACTTCTCGTTTGGTGTTATTTCAACAACACTGATCAAAATCTTCCGTTCGAATCAAAAGTAACTCTTCCAAGCCAAACAGCTTACCGGGTAGATTATCCTTATGAACCGTATGTTCGGTAAACTGCTAATTTCCTGTCCAGACACCGCCCTCCCAGCAGGAATTATCCGCATTATGAACATGTGCTCGAGTGCATCTACCTAAACAGTTTACCCTCCTCTTTGTGATTGTCCCGCGTTGAAATATCACCCCTCCTAAATTATAAACCAATTTGTCAGAGAAGTGCCAGTTTTTTTTTAATAAAACTGTCATAATTTCTTCACGCCCTAATTGAGTTTCTCTCTAGCAATTGTAACGAGACGCTAATGTGTGCTTTGATTTATTCGAATTTTACAGAGGTTACGTAATTTTGACATGGGCAACGACACAAGTGTGTGACGAGATAGTTCCAAATGGAAGCATGAAGTCACTGTCAGAAGTCAGGTGCATTATTTCACATCGTAGAAATATGGCCAGAGTGGTAATAAACCTAGAATATGTCGATAATATATAAGGGGAGGGAGATTCGTAGGGAAGTGATACACATAATGACACTCGGTTTATTAAATTTATCCCTGCTAATTTTGTCCATGAGGTTAACGGGAACTAATTCAAGTAACTTGATCAGTATGAATTAAATTCCTTACAGATGACTTCAGTCGTGTGGTTTTTCGGTCCGAAAATTTGATGCTGTTCTAGGCTTTTTACACTTCTGCGGTGAGCGCTTTGCCTGCCATCAGCTTAGTGTTCTAGATGAACTTCCCAGTTACTATATGGCAGCCCCTCCGATATTAATTGCAAAGCATGAATTTGAATATTGTAAAATGCTGTCCACTTAGCATGCGTAGGCGTAATTTATATTCAAGCTTGAAGCTTTTTTGACAGCGGTTGTTTTTATAAAGTAGTCCCTTTTGGAGCATTCCCAGCCAGAGACGCTAAAAAAATATTGATTTTGTCTCCACAGTTTTCGGTTTCAATGAAATTTTGTCTATATGTAAGTTTCTACCCAAGATAACATTTTTCATAAAAAAATCCTAAAATTTCCTGGACTAATTTTCTATAAGGGCTTATGTAAAATATGAATTTTATTTTTTCAAAACATCATAACATGTAAACGATTATTCTGATCAAAATGTCGTCTGAGAAGAAGTTGTAGGTCATTAAGTGTTCTTCAAGAAAAAAATACACTGAAACTAAAAAAATGTAAATTCATGCTAAAAAAACATAAAACATTGATTTTATCAGAGGCCCTCCCTTCGAATTTTCTAAAAAAAAATTGAAAAAACTTGAAGTTATATCCTAAAATCTGGTGAAGAGTTTAAGACGGTCACTTCTTCTAATTTTTTAAATTTTTGTTTTTAAATTTTTATGGATTTTTTGAATTTTGTGAAATCGCGTATTTTCTAATATAACTTTACCAAAAATAGACTCTACGTATTTATTTTTAATAAAAAAGCACATAAAAACTTTTTTCGTAAACCCAGCCGTTCTGAAGTTATTGCGAATTTTATTAAAAGGAAATTTTGTTGTAACAATATTTTCAGCCATTTTCAAATGTTAGTCGCGATGTCCACAAAAAAATGTATGTTACATGATAGATTATTGAATAAGAAACAAATCTTTCTCAGACATGGAGGCTGTCAGCCTTACCCGTTTCTGTTTAGACGCAACGGAAGCGATACAAACTGATGCTATCTGAAGTATAAATGATCAAACTCAAAAGTTCTTTTTTGTTGCAAAAACGGTTAATATATCGGGATTTTTATGCCTCTCGTTGAGAAGATGGCAGGCGGGTAAATTTTTATTTATTCCCGTGTCTGGGACAAATTTCTCATTGGTACATTTCAATACAATGAAGTCTGCCGTACATTTGAAATAAAGATAAAGACTGTATTCGATGAAATTTGGACACAGGCAATTGTTCGTAGCTTTTTAGCGTGTGGGTGAAAATTATTGAAACTGAATGTAACTGAATGTATTTCATTGTGTTGTGTCAATTGTGTAATGAGTTTCGTGAAAATCGGTCGAGTGATTTCAGTGATGGCTTCGAATCAAGAAATAGTGCGCCAACAAATTTTGGGCGCTCACTTCGAAAACCCAAACGCTTCTCATCGATGGATCGGAAAACAGCTCGGAATCGCACATTCAACCGTATCTCATGTGATCAAAACGTTCAAGGACCGTAAGACAACCAAGCGGAAAAATGGTAGTGGCAAAAAACGTAGCACATCAAATCCGGAGAAGGCCAGGATGGTATTGAACCAATACCGTTAAGCGTTATCCCAACATTTCGATCAAGGATGTTGCGAAAAAGGCGAAAGTTTCAGTTTGTTTTGTGCAGAAAACAATGAAACGTTCTGGATTACATGTGTACAAGGTCAGAAGGCACCGAACCGGAGCGATAAACAGAACTCGGTGGCCAAAACTCGTGCAAGAAAACTGTACAGGAGTGGCTCATAAAACCGTTCTGCATTGTGATGGACGATGAGGCCTACATTAAAGCCGACACCAAACAAATGCCAGGACAGGAACACTACGTCGTCACCTCTAAGTTGGCCGTTCCGGAGAGTGTACGGAAGAAGAAACTGTCGAAATTGGCCAAAAAATTCCTTGTCTGGCAAGCGATCTGCGGATGTGGCAAAATGAGTCAGCCTTTCATCACCTCTGGGACCGTCAACGGACAAATCTACAAGGACGAATGCCTCCAAAAACGACTTCTGCCCTTCTTGAGATCTCACGATGGCCCGCACTGTTTGGCCGGATTTGGCATCTTGCCACTATGCAGCCCGTCTTAGACTGGTACAAAGATAATAATGCAGTTTTGTACAAAGCACCCTCCAAACACTCCGGAACTTCGCCAATTGAAATTTTGGGCAATCATGAAGGCAAAGCTCGTTAAAACTCCAAAACTGATAGAAAATGAACTTGAACTAAAGAAAGTGTGGTTAAAAGTAAGTGAGCAATCATTGCCCATTGCATCATTGCCCAAAATTTGATGAAAGGGGTCAAGGCAAAGGTGCGGGCATTTGGGTTGGGAGAAGAGGTTCAGTAAACCAATGATGTCAAAACTTAACACTTTAGTAGTACTTTATTTCCAGAAAGTTTGAAAAAAATCGGGCTCAAGGAAAAATTTTGGTGACCTATTTTGTGTGTCCAAATTTCATCGAATACAGTCTTTAGGTACAAAGTCAACAAAGTGCTATATATTTACCTCATCGAGCAACTTTATTTACAAATATGAATAGAAAGATGGTGTTATTGAAAAATTAAGATCTCTAGGTTGTAAGATACCATTGTCCCCTAGTTTATCGTCCCCAACAAAAACCACGACCTTCGATTGATGAGAAAGTGCCTTTTACCAGTGGTGTGCAATCAACGAGACCTGTAGATATGGAAAGTGAATCCATAGTCAATACCATCCCATCCGTTATATCTCTAGCTTCATCGACTTCAGCGGAGTCTATTCTTTTTTTTTTTTTTTTTTAAAAGACCGTGCGTAAGCGTAGTTGCTACTCCGTTACCGATCAGAACTAGTGTAATTGCACAGAGAACCACATAGATGGAGCTTGGGAGTGAGGCTTTGCATCTTCAATGTACAAGTTCACTAATTCTATTTATAGATCAGTACCGGCGCCGGCCACGTCTCACGGTCTTTGGGGAGGAAGGATGATTAGTTTGACAATCGTTGGATAGAGACCGTGTTTACCTCTGCGTCTCCACAATTGTCAAGGGAAGATAGTTTTGTGTTAGTGAGAGCGGGTTATTTTTAGATCATGGATTCACTGTGGTAAGTGATGCGATCAATGAAAGCGCAGTAGACTGCATTTTATTCTAAATCTAGTGGTGATAGAAAGAGGCAAGTGACAAATGACAAGGAAGGGGACGGGCCTGGGATTGAACTCCCGACCATCTGCTCAGTAAGCAGAACGGATAACCACTGAGCTATCCAGCCACGTCTTCGACTTCAGCGGAGTCTATTGTTAATAAAATCAGTATCAGAAGTTAAACAAGCAGAATTCGTGTATCGCTAATTTCAACGATGAAAATGTTTTTTGAGGTGTACTCCTTAGAAAATCCCCCATGTCTTCTACCTAAAGTACATTTACCTTGAGGTACGTTCAATCTCACCCCATACATACAATTGTTACAATTGTTTATGGATCTTCTAAGAAAAGTTTGAGAAGATAAAATCCTCAGCAGTACACAAAATTCTCACGTACCTACGTATTTATGAAAATAATCAGAAAAAAATAAATCCTCCTTAGAAAATCACCCATGTCTTCCCAATAACCTACGTTCAACCTTTACCTGTACAGATTGATAAAAACATGCTTAAAAATGATCCTTATCATGCTTGCTTGTGATCTATATTCAGGGGTATACACAATGCTAAGCGTGAAGTAACCATTCCAGGGTGTTTCCTTAAACGTATTATTTAAAAAACACTTTTGACTATAAAGCAGCGTAGAATGTTCTTAAGTAGTATGTTTTATGTGTCATTTTGGGCTAGAATTTCCTGAGAAATCTGAATCCGAGGTCAGATTTCACATATAATGTATTTAAAAAAGTTTTATATAAGTAAGTATGGAAACTTTTGAGGTACGTTTAAAACAAACATCAGATTCGGAAGGTACGCTATTGTTACATCATTTTGGCGTTATTTTTATATCGTTTTACGAAGAATTTCGCAATATCAACCGTCTATTCAGCAGGACACCTAAAAAAAAGGAATTTGACAGATACGTTCAAAATCCTCGGAGGTACGCTTTGATACGCTGTTGGTACACCACAAAAAACATGCTATTTCTAAATTTTGTGAAAAGTGCCCTGCTGGATGGATTGACGTCATTTCTGATGCTTTTAAACATGACACAGTAGCAGTTCAGTTGTTTATCTCAAAATTAATGAAATATTTAAAATCATAAATCATTTTTTTATTTTTTTATTTTCCGTCGGCCTACGACTTCACCACTTGGACCCTACCTATCGACTTTTAAATATGAGCCGGGACCAACGGCTTTACTTCCCTTCCGAAGGAAGACATGACCAGATTTTTTCGCATTAGAAAAACCACCGACGTCGACTGGGATTGAACCCAGACCCACGTGGGTGCCAAGTAGCAGTCATGCTTACCACTACACCACCGACACCGTCAAATTATAATTTAAAAGATTATTTTCATATCAGACGGAGCAGCGTCGCCTAAACAAAACTATCCGAAACACATACATATCCAAGAGCACCAACTTGATTCTTTTCCATCGCGTCCAAACAGAAACGGGTAAGTCTGACTGCCACCGTGTCTGAGAAAAAATTGCCTGTTTTTTCAAAAAAATATTATGAAAAATACATTTTTTAGAAGGATCGAAGGGGGGGTTCTTCGAGAAAAACAACTTTTAATGTTTTCCAAGCATGAATTTACGAATTTTTTAGTTTCAGTGTATTTGTTCTTAAAGAATACTTCATTTCCTACAACGTTTTCTAAGACGACATTTTGATCAGATACTCATCTGATCAAAATGTCGTCTTAGAAAAAGTTGTAAGAAATTAAGTATTCTTTAAGAAAAAATACACTGAAACTAAAAAATACGCAAAAAATTAAAAAAAAATTCTTCATTTTAAATACGCCCTCATAGTAATTTTATGTAGACACCAACATATGGACAAAATTTCATTCAGATCGGAGAGAGTAGGGTCCAACCGGTTTGCTATTGTGGCTGGAAATGCTTGATAGTTGCAGAAGGCATATCTTCGAACAGCGATGCCTAGGAAACGGAGACAGATTTAGAAATGGACATGACGACCCAGATGACTGAAGAAAGGATCGAAGAAATATTCAAAAAAAAAAAAACAAATTGAAAAAACAAATTCCATCGAACAAGGCAATCCACGGTGTCAGTTGACTGGTGAATATCTCGCACTTAAAACGTCCCAAATTCTAGAACAAAAATACTAAAAAGAAGCCAATGCTGAAATAGTCCTCGTACTCGAAATGTTAATCAATAAACCTAATTCCATGGCTTACTTTAATTTGATATTTCCTCCACATTGACCACCGTTCCAACTAAAGACGTCCTGATCCTAAACTCTCTTCTGTCTTATTTATTCAATTGCCACACCGAGCAATCGGCGCGGCTATCCGTGCCAAATTCCCTTCATATGAAGTAAAATTCTCTGCCCGGCTCCTATTTGAATACAATCCACCTGGAAAATGGGCTTTGCATGAAATCCAGCTTACGAACCGGAGAGCCTGGGGACTTTCCTGCACCTCTCGTAACTTAAGGTAATAACCATAAGAGAAGTACGCGTCCCTTTCCACGAGGTAGTTCAACGTCTAAGAAGCCGGATCAAAGGGAAAGCCTGCGAATTCGAAGTCCGTTTGCATGTTCTTTGACTGGGACGATTACCTAATGATGATGAAATACAGGAGCGACCGTTTCGAAAACAGGGACACTGTTTGGGACACTGGGAAAATTATTATCATATTCAGATTAGATGGGGCACACGCCGATGGCTTGGGTTGGGTTCTGAAGCCAACTCAACAACAAAGTCATGTTCGTGCATCCCCTCCCCAGCCCGGTGGCTCTGGTTCTTGCTCACTCTCTCTCTCTCACCAACACAGCAGCAGCGGGGTGTGCAGAATGGTCGGTGTAATAAAAATATAGGATTTAATTAATCCTTTCCCGTATAATGAACTCGTTAGGGCGGAATGGGGTGGTTGGGGCCCAACCGGAAGCGCAACCCGGAAGGAGCGGGGGTCGGAAGGGTTAATGTTTCGCAGACAGAGTCGAACAGCAGTCTGATGAAAGAGGAACTTTTCCTGCAATATCTGCCATGTTGTTGCCTAACGATTATTACGGTTCCTGGGAGACCGGATTGGAAGCTTTCCCACTGACTGACGCTGCGGTGGTTTCTATGGATCCTGCTTTGGTGTGATGTGTCAAATTAGGTAGAATGTGGGTCGTTGTTGGGTTGCTTCGATTCGGTGAGAGCTTTAATTTGACGTTTCAATTGAAAGAAATTACGCTCTCAATTTTTATGAATTCACGTTTAGGTAATCATACTTCATTCCATAGGAAATTCAATGACTATTTGAAGAGGCACTGTTCCTGAAGAATAATTATCCTTTGTCCAGATGCCGAAATGTAATCATCAACCGAACTATTCTCCATCATAGCACAAATCTACCCACATTTTCCAAGATTTCAACCGGAATTTATCTCGCAACCAGAGCAGCAGTGCATCGTAAAATTTCGTTTCCCCCTTTCGATCCGAGAAAAACGCCACCGAACCGACGACGACAGCTTCTGCAGGGGCAATCCATGTCAGGTTTACCGTGCCTGGAACGCCGCACTGACTGTCGGCAAACATTTTCTGTTTTCGTACGAAATAGCCGCTAAAATTTTATGACTCTACTAGGTACTCCCTCATAGCCCTGGCGTAGTGGCAGTGACAGGAACAGCATTCGTCTGACACTGACAGTAACCATGGCAACGGAGCCGCTGGCAGTGGAGCCGCTGGTGACGCCGCCTGCCTTGTGCCAGCCACTCTGTACTGCCGCAGTGGACGTCGTTGGTGGTTCGTTGAATTGGACGGTCTGTGAGTCTGTCTGTGGCTTTCCTTTCGAAAGGGGCTCTCCTCTTCATTCGGTAAACAAATGTATTCCGGTAGCTGTGTTTCAAATGCGGTGAGACTGGACTGACTGAATTCGGAATAAGTTCCTGTGGCAGGAATTTTTCGTGCAGTTCTGACTGATCTAGTGTCCCCTCTTTTGGCCCGGCAAGGTGCATGAGAGCGGGCGATAAAAGAGTCCCATAAAAGTGCTAGTGCAATGCGGACAGGCGGCTTGGAAAAGCCAGAAGAGAAGCCGGGGGAGGAGAAACTGTTTTATAGATTTCGAAACAGGGTTGTATTGAGTTCAACTTTTAGAATAGTAGCGTATAGAAGCTATGGCAAATGGTTGAGAAATATGAAACGTTGACTGATGGAGAGAGATTTGATTTCAGAGGTAATCTTCAAAATCGTTGGAGTTGGATTTATCGCAATTTAAGGAAAGCTAAGAATTTGCGCTGCCTTGTGCTTGCAAGAAGTGATTGAAAAATGTGAATTCATTCCACTGATAAACTTTGTATAATTTCGGGATTGAAAATTTTGGAAAGGTTTTGTTTTTGTATTTTCTATTTCCTAATATTATTTACTTATTGTTGTTCTTAATTTTCTGATTTTAATAGGTTTTTGCAGTTTTTTAAATATTTCTTTCATATTATATTTAACGATTACGGATATTTTAAGTCTCTGCTTTGACTTTATAACTTCTTCGATTTTTTTTCTATCGTTAACTTCATTTAAAATTGATTTTTGTGTTGTGGTCATTGATTTTCAAATAGCTTGGTTATAAGTTTTATAAATAATTTATTTAGCTTAACATGAATTTGTTTTCATTTTGATATTTTTTGGTTTCTTTTTAAGATTAAAGACTCAAGACATTGCGTTTAATAACTGATTTGTTTTTTTTCACGATTTGTTACGATATATTTATAATATTTCAATCAATCGTTATTCTTTGATTTTTTCATTCTGTTAATTATCATTTTGGTTTCAATATTTGAATGTGTATTAACTGTTAAATATTTTTCGATCAAGTTTTTTTTTATTGTTTGAGGTTTTCCAAAGTTTTTGTCTTATTATAACCAAACCCACTTAATATTCTTTCTTAATAAACTTCATTTTAATCAATTTTAAATGATGCTGGGTTTTTTAATGCTCTTATCTGACGTCTCCATTTCTTTTTATTTCTCTTATTTTTTATTTTCGTTCATTTTATGTTTTCAAAGTGCTTTTTCGGCCTATTTTTTATAATTTGAACCATTAAATTTTCAATCTGTTGATTGCTTTTTATTTTTATATTTTGTATCCAAAGACTTTTTTTTAAATAAGGGCTGATAAAGCCGCCAGTTTTTTTTTATTATTTGAATATAAGGTTTAAACTGTTTTCAATTAAAAGATTCTAAGATCCGTTTATTTTGTCGTTGTGTCAAATCTCTTGGTTTTTAACTTGATTTGATAAGTTGGTTTGATTGCACTATTTCTTTCATTTTCTGATTATTAGTTCTGGTGAAAGTGAGTTTTTTTGGTTTTTTATGAGTTTTTTTGGTGAATGATGTTCCATCATTTATAAATATTTTTTTATCAAAGTTGTAAGGACATCACATAACTTTGTTAACTTATCATCCCATTGTTAGCTTACTTTTTTTTTTATTTCTCGAGTTTTCAAGTCGTGAATTAATTGTAAAACTTTGCTGATTTCAATACAAATTGTATAGTTCTTTTGTGGTTTTTTTAAGTATTTGTTTTTAAATTTTCGAAATTGCCCTAAGTTTAATTTTTTTTCTGTTCAGTCGCAAGTGTTTTGGATTTATATTCCTGATTTATAATGTCTATTTTTATATTCCAATGGATTCTTAAGTTCAAGCGACAAGTTTGTCCAGATTCATTCCTCGCGAAACCGAGAATTCTATAGATGAGATCAACCAACCTTTTTCAATGGAAGAGTTCTCTTTCGCACTCCTATCGTGTGGCAATACGGCTCCAGGGGCTGATAGGATCAAGTTCAACTTGCTTAAGAACCTCCCAGACGTCGCGAAGAGGCGCATGTTGAACTTGTTTAATCAGTTTCTGGAACTCAACATTGTACCGGATGATTGGAGACGGGTGAGAGTTATTGCCATTCAAAATCCTGGTAAACCCGCGCGCGACCACAATTCCTATCGACCCATCGCGATGTTATCCTGTATTCGAAAGTTGTTGGAGAAAATGATCCTTTTCCGTCTGGACAAATGGGTTGAGACGAACAACCTGCTTTCAGATACTCAATATGGTTTCCTGAGGGGTAAGGGAACGAACGACTGTCTCGCGTTGCTTTCCACAGATATTTAGTTAGCTTTTGCTAAAAAAGAGCAAATGGCTTCTGTATTCTTGGACATAAAGCGGGCTTTTGATTCAGTATCTGTTGAAGTTTTTTCAGATAAACTCCACGCTTGTGGCTTTTCACCATGAATGAATCATTTTTTGTACAATTTGCTGTCAGAGAAACATATGAGCTTTTCTCATGGAAATTCTACAGCTTCCCAATTTAGATACATGGGTCTCCCTCAGGGATCCTGTTTAAGCCCTCTTCTGTATAATTTTTATATCAAAGGCTTTGACAGTTATAAGTTACCCTTATAGGATACCCTATAGGATACCTTAGACAATTCGTCTACTTAGGCTCTTGAGTTAGGTATAGAATTCACTACCGAGAAAATTGAGTTGGTTGTTTTTTCTAGGCACAACCGAAGCTTTAAATTTAGGATAAAAACGATTACTCATTCTATGTCATTAAAATATCTCGGAGTCTGGTTCGATTTAGAGTGCACTTGGAGATCCCACATTGAGTATCTGAAGCGAAAATGCCAGCAAAGATTCAACTTTCTTCGATTAATTACCGGAGCCTGATGGGGAGCGCATCCTCAAAATTTTCTATTGTTGTTTATTGTCCCTCCGGCACTTCACCAGGTGTAAGCCGCGAATCCTGGCAGACCGAAACCGAGAGAAGCCGAGTGCCAATCCTCAAATCCTGCCCATGACTAAAAATCACCATTTGTACACAACACAGAGAGGATGTCAGCTCTTCGCCATATTCTAATCGTGTCATAGCTTTTTACGACTTTGAGAATTCGGTTCATTTTGATTTTACTCCATGAAGCAGGAGCTTGTTGATTCCACTAAATCGTTCTTCACTGACGGATCATTGATAGAGGAGTCAGCCGGCTTTGATATATTCAATACAATTTATAGCGCCAATCGTTAAATCCCCCAAAGCCCTTGTTCCGTGAAGCATGTTGTTGAATTAGCGCGTCAATACACTTTACGCCAGAAATTGCTGCCCCACCAACACCGGATCAGTACCGCATTTTCACGGACGCGTCCAGTTCTGGGGAGGCTATTCGCTCATTTAGGCCGGTCTCCTGAAAATACAGGAGTTTCTAAGTGCTTTATCTTCGCGTTATTTTATCATCACCTTTGTATGGGTTCTGGGCAATGATAGAGCGGACTCGCTCGCAAAAGTGGGTGCTGTTGAAGGCGATATTAACGATCGACAAATCGCCTTTAATATTTTATTTTTTTTCCTATTTTCGTCAACAGCTGGCAGTATAAATGGAATAAAACCGATTTGGGGCGATGGCAACATTTAATCATCCCAAAGGTGACGTGACAGAAATCTTGGTTTCGGATGGCAGATGTGGTCAGACCCTAAGTAACATTTTTGGTCTCGTGAGAATTCTGTATGCCATGATTTTCGACTTGAAGAATGCTTTAAAACCCCTGATGCAAAACCAGAGCTATGTTGCTTGGGACTTCATTCAGTGTGATGTTTCTGTCTCATTATTCATACCGAGTTGGGCCGAGCGACAGCAATCTCTGTGAACGTGGACATAGGTCATCAGGACCCAGATCACATGTTGTTTGACTACATGTGCTGAGCATCGGCGCGCCAGATCTGGAGCTCCACGACTTCCTTTCAGAGGTAAAAACAAACCCAATGTACCTGTTCTGAGATATTTTGGCCGTACAGATCTGGAGCACATGAAACTTCATTTATGTGCTATTAACTAACATTAAGGTCTTAGATTGTAGTTTGTTTAATATGCATGTTTAGTATCAGTTTTTAATGTTTTTTCTCAAAATTTTTAAAAAAATTTCTTAAAAATGTTCAATAAAAAATAAAAAATTTGTATAGTTATAAGTTTTTATCAAATTCAGAATTTAAAGTAAATTTGTTATGTAAACCATACTGGGACCCGCACCATCTTCCCATCCGTTAAACTGTTATTCCTTTCAATCTCGAGAAGAACGCGAGCAACCGGTCTCCATCCCCCTAATCCGCTTCAGTGATGTATAAATGATGTATGTAACTCGGCTCTATAAAATTGGTTCACTGGAGCCTACGGCAGAGTTGTAGGGCGTTCACCAACCTCTTATCTCGCCGGAAGACCAATGTGCAAATCAATTGTTTAGAGTCCCACGCTGGTCCGAGGACTACAGTGATCAGGCCGCCCAAACATGGGAGTAGCAGACGCAAGCTTTTGGCTGTCCCAAAACAAACAAAAAATCTAAAAACGGAGGCCATCAACAGGCCAAGCGCCTTGAAATCATCCACTTAGCTCGTATCATTGTGAATATATTATCAGTGTATCCATCTGATGATTCAGCCGCGTTGGATTTTCGTATGAGGCTAATAAGTTTCTTCGCATTTTGTGTGTGTGTGTGTGTGTGTGTGCGCGTGTGTGTGTTTAATCTAACACCCATTGACTGGCAGTGGTTATCACGGGCAAGAAATCTGTATCCAGAACTGGTCAGGCAACGCATTTGAAAAAATAGGTTTATCTAATATATATATATAATCAGATAGACCCCTACCAAAGACTGTAGTCTAAAAAATAAATAGTAGAAACAAAAATTCTCCAAGCGCCTGGGCTTCTATGTCAGAGGATTGCGACTTCCTCGAAGCAAGCATGTGACTAACACCGGTCCGCTGTCTTCGACACGTGCAGAATCGATTTGTTAATTGTTTTCTAACTTCACGAGACCAGCTGTCGCGTTCAGGCTTGCTGACAGGCGGTTTGTTGTTTATTTTCAACCAGCAAAACGATTGAAATAGTAAAACAGCTTACTATTACCACCCGCGGCAGAGAAGTTCATAAGAGGTGCTCTATTTTGAGATAGCTAGGCGAGAGTAATTAAGAAATGAAGGTGCACATATCGAGTGATGATTTCTAGCTCTGAGCTAAAATATATGCAGTAGGTGCAATGCTAAAAGGATTTTCAATCGTAAAATAATATAAACAAATGATGTTATTGAACTTTGATGAAAGATTTCCGCATTTGTTGCTAAAACGCCCGTTAGATTTGTAACCAGTATGGCGAAAACGGAGCAGAGTGCACCTGATATTATGTGGAATTGGTTGCTTCTGTACAGGAAATGGTTTACTTGCATTGGTCTACTTTTCATTATATAGAAAAAAAAATCACTCCACACCCTGGAAGAGATCCCTGTTCAGAAAATCTGGGTAAGGACTAATCAGAGGAAGATGACGGGGAGGAATGCCAGCAGAACAACATGATTGGAGAAGATATTGATTACGTGAGAGGAAGAGATGTCAGAGAAAAGGAAGAGGAAGATGAGAAAGATAAACGAAAAAAATTAAACGAAGATAAGCATGACGAATTAGAAGATCATGGAGAGGGAAAACGTAGTACGGAAGTGACGGAAAACAGAACACATGCTTGACAAAAATAGAAGGTGGAAGGAAACAAGGAAGTATTTAGAGGAAGAAGACAAAAACATGACGCAGAGAATAGATAACAAAGATGTAGACACATGAGTAATATGCATGAGGTTTTATGTCGCGATCGCTGTTGCCAGATCATTGTTATTACAGAACCAGCAGATGATGCTTGGGACTTGTACACATCTTCAATGTAAAAACTGGTGATCCCAAACTAAGGCAATATTTTCATACGGCCTGCCTGAATGCAGTCAAGTAAGGAAAGGGTAAGAATATGTTGTTACGATACTTGCTTTGCGACAGCTTTGAATCCATTGCACATCCAATGAAAAATCACTGGGACGGATGGCGGACAAAAAGAACAGCGTTCGTTTTGGTTAATGATAAGCCGTCAAGTTAAATATTTGAAACAGGGGAGTGATTTCGATTTGAACCAGATTTAACGTATCAATAAGATGTTTAATACTCAAAAGGTGATTGTGGTTTTGCATTGGGAAAACAAAGTGATTTGTAATAATTAGAAATGATTTCTGACCAATAAATCAACAGTGGATGCTATGTTAGCGCATCACAGCCAGGATAGTGGTTTTTCAGCCAAATCAGATGTCATAATGTTGGAAAGCCTGCTTGACCACGAACGGCACATGCACACGCCGCTTTCTGGTCATTGGGGCTACCGAAGATAGGTGTGATAGTGGAATTTACAGGAAAACAGGTAATTCATTCCAACGCCGAGAGCCAAACCACCGATCTACACCAGCAGTATGGATGCTGCCAAATGGATCATTTCTCAGTATCAGAACAAAGTAAAATTTGGTTCCCGCAGTTTCAGTTTTTTTGCAAATTTGTGTATCAGTTCTTAATATAGACACTAAGTTTATTTTCTGTACACCTATTTGTATCAAAAATGAGAGTGAGAAATGGTGGGCAAAATGGGACACTTACTGTGGTCAACCTGTCGAAACAACATCATTTGATTCTCATTTTTTCCATAAGATAAGTTATTTTTAGACTTTACCCAGTACGTTAATAGGATTTTGGATCCAATTTTGTCACTGTGCAACGTTCAAAGTAGAGAATAAGAAAATGCAATTTTGCTGCTTCCACCATTTAAATATTAATTTCTTTATAATTCAATGTCGGTTCGAAAATTTCTATAACTGAATGCAAGGAATCATGAGAATTACATTTGTTTGATCAGCAGTCTGCACGTCATGTTGGGAAAGAAGGAACAGCCTCAAAGAGGACAAACCGGGCAATCAGCTTATCTGGAGAAAGTTTCGTTTTTCGAATACAGGAATAAATGTCATAGTCCATGTAAAGAAACAAAAGAAGGTATCTTTCGAGGAACTGCATATTTCTTCAAGATTATAGAAAATAATGTTCATTTGTCTATCTAGTTTTAATATAATATCACAAATTAAATAGGGATTCACGATTTTATCAAAACATTCATACTTCTCATGTACGTGGGAAAATGGCTGAATACCATTTTTTATTTTTAGAATGAGGTGGCACGTTTTTAAAGAATTGTTATTGTTGAAAATCAATAAGAATGCTTTTACCGTAAAATGCGCACAATATAATAATAAATCTCAGAAGGTTATGGTAACCACAAGCATTAGCGTATGTAGCAGATCCACCCTAAATCTGCATTTCAGATGCTTCAAGCATTATATTAGTATTGGTATCAAACATCTTAGTCACATTCTCGTTGTAAAGTTGAATTTCAAATGCTATTAAATGGCTTTCATATTGTGTATTGTTACTGATATAGCAGACAAATATTGTAATAGCATTGTGCAGCACAGCTAAATATCAGCCGCAAGGTACGGTGTAGCATTGCGGTGATCAATTATTGATAGGCTGCCGTAAAGATGCCGAACTACCAATAAAATTAGAAATGAATATCAGATGCTGGCCTGATATTGAGAATTGTTTTTGGTTCTTATTTTTTGCAGATCTAATGTGTTAGAAACCTTTTGATTTTATTATTTTTCGTAAGGCACACATTTATGCTAATGACAATTTCGACAAACGTCCATTCGGTCAAAAGCCATCCATATGCCAAAGATCCATAAGTCAAACGTCCATAGGCTAAACGTCCCACCTCCACGGAGCGTAAAGAGTACCAATTATAAATAATGTCACGTTGTTAAGTGCAGCGAAGGTACATCACTGTTGCATTGAGAGATCCCGCGAGCGGTGGTGCTGCAAACGAAGGAGCAATATAAAATGAAAGCCAGTAACGACTGGCTTATTTCATTTCGCTCAGTACACACTTAGAAAATTTTACAGTATTCGGTGAATTTTTTACCGAACTTTCAACAGCTGAACGTTCGGCAATCCGATTCACTGATTTCGGTGAAATTTTGCAGCATTCCGGTACAAAAATTACCTGAGCTTGTCAAACCTCTACTGAAGTCCAGTCAAACTGATTACCGGAACTGTTCAGTTGCTGGTTCGGTAAAAATTACCGAATACTGTATGTCTTCGGCAAAATACACAATGTAAAGGGAATCACACTCTGCACAATAATATGCTTA